>CAUEHQ010000450.1:0-18076 GCA_958510825.1 Brachypterus glaber
AGTCACTTTAGTTTAATTTTGTATTGATTTTACCAAATTCTTGTTTCTCATTCCTGTTATTATAAAAAAATATTTTTTTGACCCCCTAGATCAAGGAATTTATTCTATCACAACTTAGCTCATACGGCTAAATTGTGGATTTTAACATTTTCTCTTCCAATATCCAGCGTATAATAATAATACAAAAATTTAATCTGAATTTAAGTTAATTAGAATATTTATCAAAAACAATATTTTTCCTTACAAATTGTCACAGCTTTGGAGACCAAGAGGCCCAAACGTGACAAATGAGTACCTAGTCATTAGTGCTATTTAAACATTTTTAGTCATAACTTGAGAACAGTTTGAACACAAGACTTGATTTTTGGTACAGTTTTTCATGTTATTAATGCAATTATACATGAACTTATAAACCACCTTTAAGGGAATATAGGGAAAAAGTCCTTAAGGGGCTAAATATATAAACAGGTGGGTTAAGTCACTTTAGCATAATTTTATATGTATTTGTTCACATTAATGTCTCTTAAGAGACAATAAGCTGTGACGTTTTGCAAGGAAAAATATTTTTGATAAATATTCTAATTAACTTAAATTCAGATTAAATTTTTGTATTAATTTACGCTGGATATTAGAAGAGAAAATATTGGGCTTTTGGGCCCAGAAAAATCGCAATAGTAAAACCTCCAAATTGGTCCAAAAAAAAGTGACTAAAGTGTGCTTTTTTGCGTAGGCCCATGTTGTGCAACGCTGATTGCGAAAAAAATAGTGCAAAAATTGAAAAAAAAATGCGACATTAGGGTGGTTCAAAATTTTTTAAAAATGCTCGATTTGGCTGAAATTTTGCATAAAGGCTTCTTTTGTTAATATTAATACAGACCAATACCCAAAAACTTAAAATTCAAAATGGCGGAATAAATATGGCCGATCTATTTTTAAAATGTTGCCAAAATTAAGAGATTCAACACAATCTGTTATGACTTATTTTCCTCATATACTACTATAGTATTAATTAATTATAATTATTCTAAAAATTTCATGATTTTCTACTGGCTCGTTTTTTTTTCAAAATTAAATTAAATCAAAAGTTTCTTATTGGCTGATTTTAAAACAAATATTATTTATGCTCAGACTTACGTTCAAAACGCGAATTTAAAATTTCACGGTGGAAATTGTTTTCATACAAAGTCGAGAATAGAAGTTCACAATATTTTTAATTCACTGGTGAATTTTTTTGGGAGAAACAATTCACCTGGGTACAAAATTGAAGAATTGGCCCCCAGACTGGAATTTAAGGAGCGGTTGTATGCAGAGGAGCGCCTATGTGCAGCTCTTTATGCAGCGTTTTGATAAACTGCGCATGCACAAAAAAAAAACACCAAACAGACGCCAAACCAACGTTAACGTAAACCAAGGCTCACTAAAAAAAATGACCAAACAAGAAAAAACTAAAACAAACTCCTGCCCACAGAGCTGCAATTAAGCGCTTGTTGTATGCAGTTTTTGATGCCGCGTTTTGATAAACTGCGCATGTGCTGACCGTTTTTCAATATATTATTTTAAATAAAAAACATTTTTTTACAAAAAAAAAACACCAAACAGACACCAAACCAACGTTAACGTAAACCAAGGCCCCCTCATAAAAAAACATTAAACAACAAAAAACCAAAACAAACTCCGGCACGGACAGCTGCAATTAGGCGCTTGTGGAATTTAGCAACTCGTATAATAATAATTTATTATTAATAAATAATAAAATCAAAAACCGTGCATATACTAGGCAACATACAATACAATTTCTGTTTTACAGGTTGCAAACCTCGGTATTATTAATTTTGACGTTTGGCCGTTTTACAAAACAGAAATGGCCGGTGTTGTTCCCAAAAAACCTACATCTGGAAGAAAACAGTGGACTATAAATGGTAATTATTATATTTTGTTATAAAATTATTTAAATTCCATCATATTTTAATAAAAACAAAGTATTTATGATTTAATTATATAACAATATAACATTATTAATGTTATGCAGAAATAACAAAGGTTTTGCATTTCCTTGAACGGTGAAATAAGTATAAAATTAATGGTATATTTGTTTGAATTTTAAAGCTTTGAGATAAATGGCTGTTATTTTAGGTAACTCAAGAAGTACCATCAAAAGGTTACGAAGTCAGTTAGCCTCAGAAGGATGTCCAGAATCTCAAGTAGTTCTTGCCAAACAGTTATTGGATGAAAACTGTGGTAAGTAGGTCTAATATATAATTTTATTTAAACTTTACATACATTACACTGCTCTACAAAAAAGGTTTTTTTTTTATTTGCTTTTAGTTACATCTGGTTATATTTTATGCACTGATTTCAGAACCTGCCAGTAAACACAGATATATGTCTGATATATGCTACTAGATATCCACTGTTGTATATTATGTATCAGCCATATTATTTGTACTCTACATGCAAAGTTCTCAGACTTTCATATGTCCACTTCTTTGAAGTTGATGCCATATAGCAATTACATTTCAATGCAACATATGTTATATATGTAAAATGTAACTACTATGCCATATAATTGGCAATATGGTAAAAACACTTCTTCTCAACATAATTTATAGTTTTGACACAGGGTTTCACTTAAAACTTCCAGAACCAATATCTCAAAAACTACAAGAGAAATTTAAGTTCTGCAAGAAATACATAGTACTTACATGGTAATAGACTTTCACAAACTAAAGTTTGGTGCAACTTATAGTTATATAGTTATAGTTCCATGCTTTTAAACTATTTTTGGATGACAAGAAGTATAAAAATTATACCTGGAAGTAACTTTTCATTCTAAGCTAAAAGTTACACCAAACTTTAATTTGTAAAAATCTATTACCCTATAAGTAAGCTAAGTACTATAAGTAAGCTAAGTACTATATATTTCTCACAGAACTTTTTCCATGCTTTAAAACTATTTTTGGATGACAAGAAGTATAAAAATTATACCTTATATTATATTATACTTTCACAAACTAAAGTTTGGTGCAACTTATAGTTATAGTTCCATGCTTTTAAACTATTTTTGGATGACAAGAAGTATAAAGATTATACCTGGAAGTAACTTTTCATTCTAAGCTAAAAGTTACACCAAACTTTAGTTTGTAAAGATCTATTACCCTATAAGTAAGCTAAGTACTATATATTTCTCGCAGAACTTAAACCTTTCAGATAATGGTTTTGGAAGTTTTAAGTGAAACACCCTGTGCCAAAATTATAAATTATGTTCAAGAGAAGTATTTTCACCATATTGCCAATTAGGTATATGGCATAGTTTCAGACACCTTATTTATTTGCGCATGAGTTACATATATCCAACACCTAAGCACTCAAGTCAGACAATAAATTATCTTTTTCAGTGTTTATGCTCTGTGATGTCATTTAAAGCTGTAAATTAAAAAAAAAACATTTATTCACGAAAAAAAAAACGTTTCAAAACAAATCCAGATTTTATAAAAAAACAAATTGTTTTTTTATGCAAAAAAAAATATTTTTTTTGTTTTAAAAGCCAAACCAACTTATCTAATTTTAAACATATTTTTTTATTTAATTATGAAAAAAAATTTAGAAAAAACATTGTTTTCCTGATTCTCAGATTTTCCTTTTATGTGTTTTGGACATATGTCACTTTTTTATATGGGCTGCCTGGTCCCTGGTCCTATTTTTTTATGTCAATGTTTAACAAAAAATGTACTTTGGGAACTTTTCCGGTTTTTTTACGGCGATGTATTATAAACAAACTGAATAATTTTTTTTCTGGCAGATTACAAAAGTTTATGTCACTGTATAATGTATAATTTTATTATTTCACAAAAAATAAAGTTTTTGACATCAAAACTCAAAAACTTTTTGGCATTTTTCGTATATTTTCACAAAAAAAAACACAAAAAAAGTTTTTCTAACAACTCTAAAGTCATTTATAATTTGGTTTTGTTCTGATTATCCTGGCAAATCTGCTGCAGCATGAAGAAAATCTGTGCCACAACCAGGAGGGTGGCAGATTACGTGTGGCAGGATTTATTTCAAATACTTCAGAGAAATTTATCATATCAAATGCTTGTTCACCAACACCACACAGTAGTTCGTTTGGATCAAAAGGGGTCACTGGTCGATAACTTTTTTGTCATGATAGATATTTACATAAAATTTTTACAACATTTTTCCAAATAGTTATACATTAGATTACCTTATTCAAATTAAAATAATATTTTCAGTGGCTTGTAAATTTAACAAAACCTGTATTTTTTAGAAATAAAAAAATAGCTTATAACCTTTTTATTACACAATATTTTTTTATGAAAACTGCACAAAGTCATATTATAAAGCTATAGTTTAAATAACTTAAGTCAAATTTAAAAAATAATTCCAGTGGTGTTTGTTATCAGATAAAAAATTTCGAAAAATTCACTATAACTTGCATTTTTAAAAAATAGTAGTGATTTTATATTTAATTTCCTTTTAAATAAGTAGTTTTTGTCGAAAAAAGGGATACAGTTGTTAAGTTTTATAAATACCAAAACAAAAAACTAATTAGCGTACGTCAAAAGGATTTAATAGTTTTAGACAGTTATAACTTTAATATGCCGAATAATCCAATTTAAATAACTACAGATTTTATGGGTCTATATTTCAGACTATCTTAAGATGAAAAACCTTGAAAAAATAAAACTGAATTACCTAAAAACTGAATATATCTCTTTAAAAAAGAAGTTTAAAAATATATATATATTATTTTTTTTATATCCAATAAAAAAAATTATAGTGGTTTTTATGTGGGAACATATTGGGCTACAAGCACAATTTTTTTAGACCGTGAACTTTTTTTTTGTGCTTATCATTACACCTAAATTGAATCAATGTAGTGAACTTTCAGTCTTAAAAAGGTACAGCTTCGCCGTTTTAAAAGAAAAAACTCTAATTTTATACCGTGCCGTGATAAAAAAAAAATATAAAAAACCTTGTGCCCTTAAAAAAAATAAAAAAGCTAAAGAAACATAACTTTTTAAAAAATGGCTGTGAGTGGCATTTAATTTTTTTCAAAAATTCTGAAAAAAATCAGGAATGATACTCTTACCCCAATGAACAATTTTGGTGGGTCACCCTAGTATATAAGGGTCTATCTAAAATACTGAACACAATAATATTGAATATTCAGCTGAACGTTCAGCGCATGCGCATATCAGTCCCGCAAATCACGGGTGCGTCCCAAAAGAACGTATACAGGGTGAATTTAAAACAATAATATAAAACCAAACTTAAAAGTTATTTTTGGTCTATCACAAGTAAGAATAGGTTAAACTAGGATAGTTTAACTTACGGGGTATAATAATTTTACTAAACAATAAAGATCTTAGATGCCTGGACAAAATAATTTATTTTATTTTAAATGTTCTTTATATTTGAATTTAAGCCCCTACAGACAAGGTGTATTTATTCCAGCTCTCCACAATACGGGGTGTATTCATTTAACTGAACGCTTAAAAATCAAGCTGAACGCCTGAAAAAAATAGTAAAATTTTGTCTATCGCTACAAAACTTAAAATCTTATTTGGTTTTACCATTTTCTACAATATATTTTTATTTCAGCTCTCCGCGATAATATACGTGGTGTATACATTTAACTGAACGCTTAAAAATCAACCTGAACGCCTGAAAAAATAGTAAAATTTTGTCTATCGCCACAAAATTTAAAATCTTATTTGGTTTTACCATTTTCTACAATATATTTTTAATTCAACTCTCCGCGATAATATACGTGGTGTATACATTTAACTGAACACTAAAAAATCAACCTGAACCCCTGAAAAAAATAGTAAAATTTTGTCTATCGCTACAAAACTTAAAATCTTATTTGGTTTTACCATTTTCTACAATATATTTTTATTTCAGCTCTCTGCGATAATATACAGGGTGTATACATTTAACTAAACGCTAAAAAATCAACCTGAACGCCTGAAAAAGTAAAGTAAAATTTTGTCTATCGCTACAAAACTTAAAACCTTATTTGGTTTTACCATTTTCTACAATATATTTTTATATCAGCTCTCCGCGATAATATACGGGGTGTATACATTTAACTGAACGCTAAAAAATCAACCTGAACGCCTGAAAAAAAAAAAATAGAAAAATTTTGTTTATCGCTACAAAACTTAAATTCTTATTTGGTTTTACCCGAGGGGTATGTCACTCTTTATTTGCGGGACGAAATATCGCCTTTTACATCAATATCGCCCATATCACCTCAAGACCGCCCGATATCGCCTCGATATCGCCTTGATATCACCTGATATCGCCTGATATCGCCCGATATCACCCGATATCTCCCGATATCACCCGATATCGCTCAGATCGCCTCGTGATTATCCAATTGATATTACTCGACAGAAAAGACATTAATTTGCACTAGGGACCCTATATATAATGACATTAAACGCCACACAAGTGTATCAAGTTTAACGTCACTTTGTTTAGGGTCCCTAATATGCACGTGCGTAGACATTACTTAGTAATTACGCCGCGAAAAAATGTGTTTTAATAAAGTTACGCTCTTCTGAAGCACACTCAATGTTAAATACGAAGTCAAATATGTCAATTTAATTTTGTCGTATTACTTTGAAAGTGTTTCAAGTAAACCCTTGAGTAAACCGAAGTAAACAGTATGCCAATGCCGCAATTTTAGTAATTTTATTCTTGCCAATATAAATTTAAAAACAAAAACAAAACAAGAGCGCGTTTTATAGAGAAGGTGGCGATTATAATTATATACGAAAATTATAATTTGCTTCTTTTGTATCTAAAAACGGTAATTTTTGTACAATAAATCTGTACAAAAAGTTTAATTTTTCTTAATACAGACTCAATAATCCGGATCCTCAGTAAACCGGATTCTTCGCTAATCCGGACAAGCATTTGACCTGATTATCGAAGAATCCTTTTCTAAAAAAGGCAAAAGCAAAAAAATCAAATTACTTAACAAAATAATATAAAATATAATAAGTATGCTTCCGTTTTATATATTTTTTTGTTTACGTACTATTTTCTAGTTGTTTTGTATTAAATGTTTCACTTTTCATACAAAAACTGTCCCGCTTCAATAATCCGGATTATTTGATAATTCGGATCACCGCGGTTCTTATTAGTCCGGATTATCGAGGTTGCACTGTAGTGCGAAAAGTAAAAAACGGTACTTTTTGTACAATAAATCGGTGGTGCAAAAAGTAAAATAGTCGACGTTCTTTGGTTGACTCATATTGAAACTGGTTACATTTGAACTCAAGGGTCAATTTTTTTTCCAATCGAACAAAATATCAGGTATGATATATATGGACAGAAATGGTTTTTGTGGCGATTACGGCTGGCATTCGTTGTCATAGCTCTAAAAACAGTATTTTTCGACCTTGTATTATAATAAACTATTTATTTAGAAAACTTGTATTTTTATATAAACTTTTTGTTTTCATCGGTTTTCATTTTTTTATTTTTTTTTTTGCTAAAAATAAGAGGTTTTAAGATTTTTTTTTGTAAAATTTTGTTTATATTATTCAAAATTAGTTTAAAAGTATAATTGACGTATTTACATGATTAAATAAGCCATTTTTCAAAAATTGTTTTTTTGGAGCAAGTTTGACGAAAATTCTCATTTTTAACCCTTTTTTAAACCCACAAAAATTGCTAAAAAAAATACTGCTGCCAACAAAATAATACTTTCCCCTATAGGTCTAGGTTTATAAAAACAACAACAAAAAACTTAATTTAAAAAAAAAATTTAAAAAATTTTCAATTTTTTTTTTTTCAAAAAGGTTTAATTTTTAGTAAAACGAAAATAAATTGAAAAAAAAATGTTTTTGAAAAAAAATGTTTTTACCCCATTTTACCCCCTTACCCCACCCCGATTTTTACCAAAAACAATCCCAGCCTAGAACTTTGGATAATTAACCCATGGTCAAAATTTGAAGTCTTTAGCTTAAAGCGTTCTTGAGTTATCGTGGTCACAATTTTTCGGACACACAGACCGACAGACAGAAATTTTGTTTTGACGGAAATCATATTTTTTGGATATAAACGTAAAAAAAAGCAATAAAAATTTTTCGAAATATTTTTACTAACTCAAGACTTTCCTTGGGGAAAGTAATAATAAAAAATATGTGGGCCTCCCTTTTCATTTAAAAAATGTCCTCCATTAAGCCCCCTAAACATTTAAATTTATACCAAAAAATTATTTTTATTATGTTATTTAGGTGTTCCAAATTTCAAGTTGATATCTTGAGCCGTTCAAAACTTAAAGGGGGGCAGACTTTTGACACGCTCTGTAGATACAAACAAAAACGTTGCGGTTTAGGTCCCCGGGGACACCTGATTTAATGCGGCAGTCAACGTGTTAAAAGCATAACCCTGCTTCAGCGTTGCTATATTCGGGTAAATATAACGTACGTAGGAATATGGCACAAATGTATTCTAAATGTTTTGTCGAAAAATATCCCTCCATGTAAAATGTTATTTTAGGTTAGAATTCTACTTTACTCAAAATTTTACCGCATATCCCATCAATTTTATGTTATATAACAGTACTTACCGTTCATATAATTTCATATAACATATCACTATGTACTTGAACGTACTTAAATAAACAAATATTACTATCACGTAAAATAGACACCAAATTTGATATTTTCAGCCAAAAACAAGTGCGCACATCAATGTACTGCTTATGCGCCAAAAAATGTGTACTCGACTAAACCCGAACAGTGCCGGTTATGTACGATACCGCCTCGGATCTCCCCTGATACCGCCTTGTATCGCCCGATATCGCCTTGTATCACCTCGATATCGCCTTGTATCGCCCGTATCTCCGTTGGATCGCCCGTATCTCCTTTGGATCGCCTGTATCGCCCCTGATATCACCAGTCGACGGGACGAAATACCGCCCTGTGACATGCCCCTCGGTTTTACCCGAGGGGCTGACCGCGAGGAAATCTTTTGTACAAGCCAAAGAAACTCAGGAGGAACTCTGAAGAACTCTGGAGGAACTCTGAGGAATTCGGAGGAACTCCGAAAAACTCCGAAGGAACTCTTAGGAAGTTAGTGTTTTTTAAGTCACCTACGCGCCAATTTGCAGGGGCGCCATGTTTGGTGGAAACTATCAGGGGCAAAGCTTTTTTCTTAAAGTATTTTGGGGCGTCAATTTTTTCTTTGAAGGCCAAGTTTCGTAGTAACCGTCAGGGACAAAGCTTTTTTTCATGAAGGTATTTTTTTTTTGGCGCCAGTTTTTTTGTAGGGGCGCCAAGTTTTGGTTCAAACCGTCCGGGACAATGCTTTTTTTGTTTTTTTTTTTTGAGCTGAGCCACCTTAGATTTTTTTTGGTTACGGCCCTGTGCCTACAAGATTTCCCTGGCAGAACGACCGACAGATCAACCGATCGATAGACCGACAAAAATTACCCCTTCCAGAAAGGAACTCTTAAGGAACACAGGAGAAACTCCCAAGGAACTCGGAGGAACTCCGAAGGAACTCTGGAGGAACTCCGAAGGAACTCAGAGGAACTCTGAGGAACTCTTTGCAAAAAGGAACTCTTTTGTAAAAATTTCAGACGCGGTCAGACCCTTCGGTTTACCATTTTCTACAATATATTTTTATTTCAGCTCTCCGCGATAATATACGGGGTGTATAAATTTAACTGAACGCTAAAAAATCAACCTGAACACCTGAAAAAAATAGTAAAATTTTGTCTATCGCTACAAAACTTAAAATCTTATTTGGGTTTACCATTTTCTACAATATATTTTTATCTCAGCTCTCCGCAATAATATACTGGGTGTATACATTTAACTGAACGCTAAAAAATCAACCTGAACGCCTGAAAAAAATAGTAAATTTTTGTCTATCGCTACAAAATTTAAAATCTTATTTGGTTTTACCATTTTCTACAATGTATTTTTATTTCAGCTCTCCGCGATAATATACGGGGTGCCTACATTTAACTGAACCCTAAAAAATCAACCTGAACGCGTGAAAAAAAAAATAGTAAAATTTTGTCTATCGCTACAAAACTTAAAATCTTATTTGGTTTTACCATTTTCTACAATATATTTTTATTGCAGCTCTCGGTGATAATATACGGGGTGTATACATTTAACTGAACGCTAAAAAATCAACCTGAACGCTAAAAAATCAATCTGAACGCCTGCAAAAAATGTTAAAATTTTGTCTATCGCTACAAAATTTAAAATCTTATTTGGTTTTACCATTTTCTGCAATATATTTTTATTTTAGCTCTCCGCGATAATATACGGGGTGTATACATTTAACTGAACGCTAAAAAATCAACCTGAACGCCTGAAAAAAATAGTAAAATTTTGTTTATAGCTACAAAATTTAAAGTCTTATTTGGTTTTACCATTTTCTACAATATATTTGTATTGCAGCTCTCCGTGATAATATACTGGGTGTATACATTTAACTGAACGCTAAAAAATCAACCTGAACGCTAAAAAATCAATCTGAACGCCTGCAAAAAATGTTAAAATTTTGTCTATCGCTACAAAATTTAAAATCTTATTTGGTTTTACCATTTTCTACAATAAATTGTTATTTTAGTTCTCCGCGATAATATACGGGGTGTATAAATTTAACTGAACGCTAAATAATCAACCTGAACGCCTGAAAAAAATAGTAAATTTTTGTCTATCGCTACAAAACTTAAAATCTTATTTGGGTTTACCATTTTCTACAACATATTATTAATTCAGCTCTCCGCGATAATTTATTTCAGCTCTCCGCGATAATATACATTTAACTGAACGCTAAAAAATCAACCTGAACGCCTGAAAAAAAAAATAGTAAAATTTTGTCTATCGCTACAAAACCTAAAATCTTATTTGGTTTTACCATTTTCTATAATATATTTTTATTGCAGCGCACCGTGATAATACACGGGGTGTATACATTTAGCTGAACGCTAAAAAATCAACCTGAACGCATGAAAAAAATAGTAAAATTTTGTCTATCGCTACAAAACTTAAAATTTTATTTGGTTTTACTATTTTCTGCAATATATTTTTATTTCAGCTCTCCGCGATAATATACGGGGTGTATACATTTAACTGAATGCTAAAAAATCAACCTGAACGCCTGAAAAAAAATAGTAAAATTTTGTCTATCGCTACAAAACTTAAAATCTTATTTGGTTTTACTATTTTCTGCAATATATTTTTATTTCAGCTCTCTGCGATAATATACGGGGTGTATACATTTAACTGAACGCTAAAAAATGAATCTGAACGCCTGAAAAAAATAGTGAAATTTTGTCTATCGCTACAAAACTTAAAATCTTATTTGGTTTTACCCGAGGGGCTGACCGCGAGGAAATCTTTTGTACAAGCCAAAGAATCTCAGGAGGAACTCTGAAGAACTCTGGAGGAACTCCGAGGAATTCGAAGGAACTCTGGAGGAACTCCGAAGGAACTCTTAAGAAGTCAGTGTTTTTTAAGCCACCTACGCGCCAATTTATTTTGCAGGGGCGCCATGTTAGGTAGAAACTATCAGGGGCAAAGCTTTTTTCTTAAAGTATTTTGGGGCGTCAATTGTTTCTTTGAAGGGGCGCCAAGTTTGGTAGTAACCGTCAGCGACAAAGCTTTTTTTCATGAAGGTATTTTTTTTTGGTGCGCCATTTTTTTTGTAGGGGCGCCATTTTTGTTGTAAGGGCGCAAATTTTTGTTTGAAAGTCGCCAAGTTTTGGTTTGAAACCGTCAGGGACAAAGCTTTTTTTTTGAGGGTGTCTCCCTTGGCTGAGCCACCTTAGATTTTTTTCTGGTTACGGCCCTGTGCCTACAAGATTTCCCTGGCAGAACGACCGACCGATAGACCGAAAAAAATTACCCATTACCCCTTCCAGAGAGGAACTCTTAAGGAACACAGGAGGAACTCCCAAGGAACTCGGAGGAACTCCGAAGGAACTCTGGAGGAACTCCGAAGGAACTCAGAGGAACTCTGAGGAACTCTTTGCAAAAAGGAACTCTTGTGTACAAATTTCAGACGCGGTCAGCCCCTCGGTTTTACCATTGTCTACAATATATTTTTATTTCAGCTCTCCGCGATAATATACGGGGTGTATAAATTTAACTGAACGCTAAAAAATCAACCTGAACGCCTGAAAAAAATAGTAAAATTTTGTCTATCGCTACAAAACTTAAAATCTTATTTGGGTTTACCATTTTCTACAATATATTTTTATTTCAGCTCTCCGCAAAAATATACTGGGTGTATACATTTAACTGAACGCTAAAAAATCAACCTGAACGCCTGAAAAAATAGTAAATTTTTGTCTATCGCTACAAAACTTAAAATCTTATTTGGTTTTACCATTTTCTACAATATATTTTTATTTCAGCTCTCCGCGATAATATACGGGGTGTATACATTTAACTGAACGCTAAAAAATCAACCTGAACGCCTGAAAAAGTAAAGTAAAATTTTGTCTATCGCTACAAAACTTAAAATCTTGTTTGGTTTTACCATTTTCTACAATATATTTTTATTTCAGCTCTCCGCGATAATATACGAGGTGTATACATTTTACTGAACGCTAAAAAATCAACCTGAACGCCTGAAAAAAATAGTAACATTTTGTCTATCGCTACAAAACTTAAAATTTTATTTGGTTTTACCATTTTCTACAATATATTTTTATTTCAGCTCTCCGCGATAATATACGGGGTGTATACATTTTACTGAACGCTAAAAAATCAACCTGAACGCCTGAAAAAAATAGTAAAATTTTGTCTATCGCTACAAAACTTAAAATCTTATTTGGTTTTACCCGAGGGGCTGACCGCGAGGAAATCTTTTGTACAAGCCAAAGAAACTCAGGAGGAACTCTTGAAGAACTCTGGAGGAACTCAGAGGAATTCGAAGGAACTCTGGAGGAACTCCGAGAAACTCCAGAGGAACTCTGAAGGAACTCTTAAGAAGTCAGTGTTTTTTAAGCCACCTACGCGCCAATTTATTTTGCAGGGGCGCCATGTTAGGTAGAAACTATCAGGGGCAAAGCTTTTTTCTTAAAGTATTTTGGGGCGTCAATTGTTTCTTTGAAGGGGCGCCAAGTTTGGTAGTAACCATCAGGGACAAAGCTTTTTTTCATGAAGGTATTTTTTTTTGGGGCGCCATTTTTTTTGTAGGGGCGCCATTTTTGTTGTAAGGGCGCCAATTTTTGTTTGAAGGGGCGCCGAGTTTTGAGGAACTCTTAAGGAACTCAGGAGGAACTCCCAAGGAACTCGGAGGAACTCCGAAGGAACTCTGGAGGAACTCCGAAGGAACTCAGAGGAACTCTTTGTTACCATTTTCTACAATATATTTTTATTTCAGCTCTCCGCGATAATATACGGGGTGTATAAACTTAACTGAACGCTAAAAAATCAACCTGAACGCCTGAAAAAAATTGTAAATTTTTGTCTATCGCTACAAAACTTAAAATCTTATTTGGTTTTACCATTTTCTGCAATATATTTTTATTTCAGCTCTGCGCGATAATATACGGGTTGTGTACATTTAACTGAACGCTAAAAAATCAACCTGAACGCCTGAAAAAAATAGTAAAATTTTGTTTATAGCTACAAAACTTAAAATCTTATTTGGTTTTACCATTTTCTACAATGTATTTTTATTTCAGCTCTCCGCGATAAATATACGGGGTGTATACATTTAACTGAACGCTAAAAAATCAACCTGAACGCCTGAAAAAAAAAAATAGTAAAATTTTGTCTATCGCTACAAAACCTAAAATCTTATTTAGGTTTACCATTTTCTATAATATATTTTTATTGCAACTCTCCGTGATAATACACGGGGTGTATACATTTAACTGAACGCTAAAAAATCAACCTGAACGCCTGAAAAAAATAGTAAAATTTTGTCTATCGCTACAAAACTTAAAATCTTATTTGGTTTTACCATTTTCTGCAATATATTTTTATTTCAGCTCTCCGCGATAATATACGGGGTGTATTCATTTATCTGAACGCTAAAAAATCAAGCTGAACGCCTGAAAAAAATAGTTACATATTGTCTATCGCTACAAAACTTAAAATCTTATTTGGTTTTACTATTTTCCACAACACATTTTTGTTTCACCTCTTCACGATAATATACGGGGTGTATTCATTTAACTGAACGCTAAAAAATCGAGCTGAACGCCTGAAAAAGAAATAGTAAAATTTTGTCTCTCGCCACAAAACTTTAAATCTTATTTGGTTTTACAATTTTCCACAATTATTTTTATTTCACCTCTGCACGATAATATACGGGGTGTATTATTTAACGGAAAGCTAAAAAATTAAGCTGAACGCCTGAAAAAAATATTAAAATTTTGTCTATCGCTACAAAACTTAAAATCTTTTTTGGTTTTACAATATTGATTTATTTCAGCTCTCCATGATAATATATAGGATATATTTAATCGACTGAACGCTTAAATAAAAACAAGCTAAACGCCTATTTCTCTATGATAATATACAGGATTAATTTAACAAAAAGATTAAATAAAGGTTCTAAACATCTGAAAAAATAATTAAATTTTGTCTATTGCAACATATTACTACAAAACTTTAAATATTACTTCGTTTTACCATTTTTTGTAATATAATTTAATTTTAGTTTATTTTATAAAAAGATTGTATTATACAGGGCATATTTATTTTATTGAACATTTAAAAAGCTACCAAACGCATAAAAAAATATAATTGGGATGACGCCTCATGACGCTTTTTGCAAGCACGAATACGAATAAAACGCTATTTACAGGTACTGTATCTACGGATAAAAGGCTATTTGCAGGTAATGTGCCTATTTTTTTTTTTTTTATTTGACGCAAACCAGGGTTTAAACCAATTGGTTCTGTATGCAAACCAAGAAATCTGGAAATCAATATGGATTGTGTAAATTATTTACTTGTAGGGTCTGAAAATTCCTAAAAAATGTCTGTCGGAATTTTTGCACAAGCTCTACTTTATGGGGTACGGTAATAAATAAAAAAAAATCCATACAAAATAATTTAAAATTTAAACAAATAAAATCAAAATAAACAAAATTAACTGAAATAGAATGTGATAAAAAAGGTATTAATTAGACAAAAAAACTAAAAGTTATTGAAAAAAAAAATTGTACATAAATAAATAAATAAATAAAGCAAGTCATAATAAATTTAAAAAAATCGCAAACCAGGGTTTAAACCAATTGGTTCTGTTTGCAAACCAAGAAATCTTACAATATGGATTGTGTAAATTATTTACCTGTGGGGTCTGAAAATTCCTAAAAAATGTCTGTCAGAATTTTTGCACGAGCTCTACTTTATGGGGTACGGTAATAAATAAAAAAAATCTATTCAAAATAATATAAAATTTAAACAAAATCAATATAAACAAAAATAGAATACATGATAAAATAAAAAAAACAAAAAAGTATTAATAAGGCAAAAAAAAGTAAATGTCATTGATAACAAGAATTGTACATAAATGTACATACGATTTATACAGGGTTATAATAAAAAAAGACATAAAAAAATATAATTTAAAATAAAAACAATTAAAATAAAAATAAACAAAATTAACTGAAATAGAATGTGATAAAAAAAAGTATTAATTAGACAAAAAAGCTAAAAGTTATTGAAAAAAAAATTGTACATAAATGTACACATTGTAAATGTAAACATTTTCTCGCAAGCAAGTCATAATAAATTAAAAAAAAATCCATTCAAAATAATTTAAAATTTAAACAAATAAAATTAAAATAAACAAAAATAGAATACATGATAAAATAAAAAAAAAAACAAAAAAGAATTAATAAGGCAAAAAAAGTAAATGTTATTTATAAAAACAATTAAAATAAAAATAAAGAAAATTAACTGAAATAGAAAATGTGATAATAAAAAACAAAAAATTAATAATTATACAAAAAAACTAAAAGTTATTGAAAAAAAAAATTGTACGTAAATGTACCATATAGTAAACATTTTCTAGCAAGCAATTCACGTTACTATCGTGGGCTCTCTCCCACTTTATGATTACGAACGGCGAATTGGGAAGGACATATGGTCACGTGCCTGGGTCTAGGAGATTTAGCCGAAAAATTTAGCTTTCAGTTAAATGTATATTATCGCGGAGAGCTGAAATAAAAATATATTGTAGAAAATGGTAAAACCAAATAAGATTTTAAGTTTTGTAGCGGTAGACAAAATTTTACTATTTTTTTCAGGCGTTCAGGTTGATTTTTTAAAAACCGGTTTGATGTAATTTCCGCAACCGGTTAACCGAAAACCGGTTAATGGCTATGGTTTTACATCTCTAATTTGTTTTTGTTTAGAGGATTTAGTGAACTTTTAATCACGTCGTGTGCAATAATATTTGCAAGGAATCCGTCTCTTTAGGCCTAGATCATTGTTAAATACGTGATCTAATAAACATTTTGTAAGTTTATAATTTTTAAGTGTTACGTAACATTTTTATTGGCACCCACCCCCCTCTGTAACGCGGCGTAAGTTTTCGAGACCCCCACCCTACCGCGTTACGTAATACTTGAACGCTCCCCTACATATATGTAAATGTAAAAAATATATGCGTAATTTTACTTTTAATGTTTGATTTGGGGGCTTAACAAACTTTGGGGCTTAACAAATTTAGCGGAATATGTACATTCTTTTTTTGCGCATATTGGGTTTTAGTTTTAATTAAGGAATCTTAATTTGCAAAACATGTGGTCACAATGTAGTTAATACTTTGCTTAATTTCTGGGTTTCTTCTATGCTTTTACCAAATGTAATATTTTAGAATATGAGTCTGAAAAAAAGGAGAATGAAAGACTGGGAGTATACTGGTTAATAAAGGCTTCGGAACAGGGGAATATAGAAGCAACAAGCATTTTAAAAACATGTTTACAATCAGGAAAAGGAATTACAGAACACAATTATATGGATGTGAAATCATGTATCTCTATGACCCAGGATGAAAAATTAGCTAGGAGAGCAGCTAGAGAAATGTTTTTAAGGTTTGTACAAATATTGATAAAACTTTTATTTCTAGGGATTAGACTATCTTAATTTAATGAAAATAGCAATTGTATAAAGTTGTATTTACACATTTTTTAAGCTACTAACTGCCAATTAATAACTGCAGTTATACATTACATACCAGAACTCGTAAATTATTTAATATAGAAAAACTTTTCGCGAACAATTAGCTAATATATATATATATATTATTATAATAAGTTACCCTCATTCCAAATTTGAAGAGATTATTTTTATTAGTTCAAAACTTATAGCAAATAAACCTGTACTTTTTATACATTATACACACACCACGTTTATTTGCTGTAAGTTTTTTAAAAATAAAGATAATTTATTCAAATTTGGAATGAGAATACCTTATTATATTAGTAATGTAGTTTTTTGGCACTCTTAGTACATTTCCTTAAAAAAAAAACGCTGTTATATACATTAAAAAATGTATAAATTGGAAGTTATTGATTGGTTTTAGTAATAGAAAGTTGAAATATCACTGGAAATGCCATGATTTTATTTTTTAAAGAGTAACACACCACATTCATTTTGGATCCATAAATTAAAGCAGAGGAAAATCTTATTTTGGTACCCCTGTGAAATAGGTTTTTTTTAACCAAACTTCATTATACCACACAATATGGCATGTATAATATACATACCATACATTCATGCCATATACATTAAAAAATGTATAAATTGGAAGTTATTGATTGGTTTTAGTAATAGAAAGTTGAAATATTACTGGAAATGCCATGATTTTATTTTTTAAAGAGTAATATACCACATTCATTTTGGATCCATAAATTAAAGCAGAGGAAAATCTATTTTGGTACCCCTGTGAAATAGGTTTTTTTTTTAACCAAACTTCATTATACCACACAATATGGCATGTATAATATACATACCATACATTCATGCCATATACATTAAAAAATGTATAAATTGGAAGTTATTGATTGGTTTTAGTAATAGAAAGTTGAAATATCACTGGAA
>CAUEHQ010000451.1:0-24733 GCA_958510825.1 Brachypterus glaber
TGCGAATGATATTCCTTGCAATGATATTGAACTTTTAACATTACCAAATATCAATAACTTAAGTTTTTTTTTGTAATAGGATGGATCCACAAGGTTAATCACATTTAAAGGAAGTATAAATTATTTATTTAAAACTGACATTTTTAATTAGTTCACTATTGTGATACTTTATTATCCGTGTTTATTACCAAAAAAAGTAACAAACCAGACTTGACTGTTGTTTCACATTCATTTCGTTCATTTTGAACCGGTGATCGCTTTTACTGACTTGATGTTTAATATTTCTTGCCATCTGGAATCAGGGGCGGATTTATTTCATTTTAAGGGGGGGGGGGGGCATCCATAAGGAAAAAATTGCGCTTTCATCAAAAATATAATTTTGAGGGTATTTATATGCTAATATTTCTCGCTGGGGGGGGGGGCATTGCCCCCATGGCCCCTCCCCTAAATCCTCCCATGTCTGGAATAAATTTGTTACATTGAATAAATTGAAATATTTCAATTAGGAAACGTTCAAGTATTACCTAACGCAAAATTTGATCATTTTGGACCCCCATACCCCCCCCTGTAACGCTATTTTCCTATACCATTAACATGGGCATAAAACTCCAAAAAACTGTGGCTTGATTACTAGCAGTGAAAAAGAGAAGACATGACTATAAAATATATCAAAATATGATTTGTTCTTCAAATTTTAAACATGGAGAAAACTGTAATGCCAACCCCAAACACAAATCCCTAAATCAGTCATCAATTTAAATGTAAATTTTAGAGCAAAATAGAAAAAATTGTATAAAGAACGAGTACAAGTTTAGAAAACGAGCCGCTTACGTACCAGTGCACTAAAAACGTGTTATGAAACGAGTACAATTTTTTCTATTTTGCTCTAAAATAAAAAAAACTTACAGGTATGTTATGAAACTAGTACTTTAATAAACTATATTTATTACAGTATACCAACCTACCAGCTAAATCGAACAATAAATCTGTGCCTAAATTAAAAATCTACAGCTTACATGTAGATCGGACCTGCAGGTCCGACATATAATTGCTTTTAAATTTTTTGAGAAATAGAAAAATATCATATTGGTCATGGTCGAAACGCCATTATATTTATAAATATAGTAAATCATAGAGTGACATAATTATAATATTAAAAATTAATGCAATTAAGAACTAGATTTAGATGAACAGTCGTAAGCACTTGCATACATAGAAATTATTACTAAAAACTAGGGATAGACCGATATGAATTTTTTGCCGATACCGATAATCGGCCGATGCCGATATGGACGTTGCCGATGCCGATATATATCGGTATATTAAATATGAATAAAACAATGAATAAAACAATGTTAGCCAGTTCTATAGATATAACAAGCCGTGAAGATATGTAATGCTAAGCATTCCATTATATACAGGGTTATTCACGGAAGTGGCCTATTAAACGTTTATGGAGAACCAATAACTTTGAAAGTCTGCTAATTTGCACTTTGGGGTTTTTGAATATGGGCAATCGATTAAAAATGTTTTCATGCTTGTGCCACTTCCGGTTGTACCGGAAGTGGCACTCAACTTTAATTTTTTAAATGGAACACCCCATATATTTTTTAATTTTTTAAATTTGCATAAAATTTGCTTTATTTTAATGTATAACACGTTATGTTCATCTCCAGTAGTTTTTGAGTTATTCAAGTTTTTAGCGAAAAATAAGCAAATTCAAGCACCCCTAAAAACAATAATTTCTCCTTGATTTTTTAAATTGAAGAAAAGTTGTTTTGTATTTTGCTCAATGATGGTTAAGCGAATCATTCTAAGCTAAAATGGAATCCAAAATTTATACAGGGTGTCTGAAAAAGCAGGTCAAACTTAACAAAATTAAAATAGCCATAACTCTTTTTTTTTAAATGACACCCTACATTTTTTTGTATTTGTTTAAAAAGAGAATTCAATTTTCTTTAAAATAAGTATAGAATACCCTATACCTAACTCTAACCGTTTTCGAGCTATTTGCAAATTAATGTGAAAAAGAAGTATTTTGCAGTATTTCTGCAATTACGTAAATTTTTAAAATTGTATTGTGTTTTTATTTCTTTTAACCTAAATGTTATCGTTCTTATCGTGATAAATTAGTGTAAAATAATGGCAGAGGCTTATTCTTACCCTGTTATTTTGGATTTATTTGCTATTTTTGGTGAAAATGATAAAATAATTAGTAGAACCTGCAGAAACTTTAATACAAAATATCCTGATTTACCAAGAATGTCATGTAAAAAATTTAGAAGAATACACAAAAATTTTTCGCAATTTGGAAAAGAAAATGCAGTGAAATCTCTTACGAAACCAATTACAAACAACGAAAATAACGAAGTCAATGTTTTGGGTTACTTTTATGCATATCCACATGCCTCAATTCCTGCAGCTAGTTACGACTTGGGAATTTCCTATTCAAGCATCCAAAGAATTTTAAAAAACCACAAGATGCACGATTACAAAAAGCAAAAAATACAGGCCTTAAAACCTAATGATTTTCAAAATAGAGTGGACTTTTGTGAAAATCTTTTGATAAATATTCAAGAAAAACCAAACTTTTTAAAAAGAATAATTTGGACGGACGAGGCTAAATTTTCTCAACAGGGTATTTTTAACAGAAGAAATGTACACTACTGGGCGCATGAAAATCCAGTTTTAAGGTAAATATAATGATCTTTGAGGTAAATAAATAAAAATCGATTAATTTTTCTGGCCTATTTTATAAAATATAACAAATTTTAACAGAAATACGGCTGTTTCACAATAATTTGCAAATAGCTCAAAAACGGTTAAAGTTAGGTATAGGGTATCCTATACTTATTTTAAAGCAAATTGAATTCTCTATTTAACCAAATAAAAAATGTAGGGTGCCATTTAAAAAAAATGAGTTATGGCTATATTAAATTTGTTAGATTTGACCTGCTTTTTCAGACACCCTGTATAATTTTTGGGTTCCATTTTAGCATAGGATAATTCGTTTAAGCATCATTGAGCAAAACACAAAACATCTTTTCTCCAATTGAAAAAATCAAGGAGAAATTATTGTTTTTAGGGGTGCTTGAATTTACTTATTTTTCGCTAAAAACTTGAATAACACAAAAGCTACTGAAGATAGACATGAAGTATTATACATCAAAATAAAGCAAATTTAATGCAAATTTTAAAAATTAAAAAATATATGAGGTGTTCCATTTAAAAACTCAAAGTTAAGTGCCACTTCCGGTACAACCGGAAGTGGCACAAGCATGAAAATATTTTTAATCGATAGGCCATATTCGAAAACCCCAAAGTGCAAATTAGCAGACTTTTAAAGTTATTGGTTCTCCATAAACGTTTAATAGGCCACTTCCGTGAATAACCCTGTATTATTCACCGTAAATGGTATATTGCACTTCCCAAATACTTAAAAAAATATTTTAAAAAAATAGAAAAAAATACATCTAAAAAAAAAGCTTTTTTGAAAAACAAAAAATTATTAAAAAAAAAATTCAAAAAAAAAGTTTTTAGAAAATCCGCCATTTTATAGCCAATATAAAACTATATAAATCACCAAAGTTTCGTTTTTATTGAATGAAGATTAATCTTAATGTTGCGGGTGGACATAAATAAAAATCACCCGGTATATGAATGTATTGAAACCGGTTTTAGTCGAAAAATGTTATAAGGTTATCAAAAATGATTCAAATACATCTGTTCTCTACTATTTTAGTGCCAATGTAACAAGAAAATTCAGTAGAAACAGGTTTATCTCTTTATGTAAACCACAATAACTCAAAGCTCATTAATAATAATTATTATCTGATCTATACCTACTAAGCTAAGCGGATTAACTCAGATTAACATTTAGATCCCTGCTAAGTAGTTAGGTACCACTGGCCTTGCAGCCATCTCAAGCCCTCCAATTTTAATTTTTTAAAATGATTTTTTAACTAATTTCCTTGTTAGCTTTCAAAAATTTTCGCCTGCGGCGCTTAATAACTTTTATTAATGGATTTTCTAAAATCATATGATGAGAAATGTGAAAACTTATGCTACCTAAAAATTTTCGACTTCAGCGCTTAACATGAGGAGTAGGTACTTATAAGTGGTTCCCCTACCCATTTAAATTTGAATAATTTACTTTTTGAATTCTTAGAAATTGCTTGTCCGGAAAAATAGTAAACAATAAAAATTTTCGCCTTTAATTAATACATTTTATAAAATTATTTACATACTGAGGTGTCTGGGAAATCCGAAAACTTAAAATTTCTAAAAATTTTTGTATGTAAATGGCTTTTAAAATTTTTTAAACAAATTGCTTTTCAAATTCTAAGGTAAAAATGCCTGAAAATTCTAAAAAAGTTTGCCTGCGGCGTAAAATTTTACCAATATTCTAAAAAAGTCTGGCTGCACCCTTGTTTGTAACTTGACAAAAACATTTTATTGATACTGTTAGAAAGCTAAATACGCTTGATAACATATGAAAAATCCTGTCGCCGTCCCTAGGGAACGTTCAAGTATTACGTAACGCAAATTGTACCAAAATTCATACACTTTATACCCCGATTCTAGGGTTATTATAGATTATAGAGATTTCATATTTTGGCTACCCCCCAATAGGGGGTGCATTAGGGGGGTAGCCAAAATATGAAATCTCTACAGCCTTGAATAACGCGAGAACCGAGGGATGAAGTGTATGAATTTTGGTACATTTTGCGTTACGTAATACTTGAACGTTTGAGCTAGTAGCTCAAATTACTTTCTCCTAGGAAAGTCTTGCTTTAAAAAAAGAAAATATTGTTTTTTAGGTTTTTCGACGTTTTATATGAGTTCCGCAAAAAAAAAACTTTCTATCTGTCTGTACGGGAAAATTTGTCATCACGATAACCCGAGTTTGAACTAATAATATTCCTTATCAAATTTTCTCTTCTGAGATTATTTTTGGTATTTTATAAAATTTTGGGCAGGGTAAGGAGGTCGAAAAGGGTAAAAACATTTTTTTATAACTTTTTTTATATGAACATCAGTAATTATTTAAATAGACTTTATATATTTATATATATATATATATATACAGAGCGGTCCAAAAGTCACCCACCCCCCTCTTAACTTTTGAACGAGTTGAGATATCGATTTCAAATTTAGAACTCTTAAATAAGACAACTTAAACTATCTTTAAGCATATATTTGATACCTTTAGCTCTAAAAAGGTGGACAGGGGGGCATGGGGCGACATTTTTTTATGGTTTATTTTTTTAAATGGAAAGGTGGGTCGTGTGATACATAATTTTAAAGCTTAGAAAATTCTCCATTTAACTGTATATTCTTTATTTTTTTTAAACATTTTTTTTTGGGTTTAAAATAGGGTTGAAAATGGGTATTTTTGTCAAAATGTCTCTAAAAAATCCAAACAATTTTTTAAAAATGCCTAATTTCATAATGAAAAAAAGTAAATTATTCTTTTCAACTAACTTTAGTTGACATAAATAAAAATTAACAAAAAAAAAATTAAAATTTATTTTTTTAGCACAAAAAACTGAAAAATCAAAACCTTAAAAAACATGTTTAAAAAATTTAAAAATGTTAGTTTAAATAGAGAATTTTATTAGCTTTAAAATGATGTATCACACGACCCCCCTTTCCATTTAAAAAAATGTCGCCCCATGCCCCCCTGGCCACATTTTAAGAGCTAAAAGTATCAAATATATGCTTAAAGATAGTTTAATCTGTCTTATATAAGAATTCTAAATTTGAAGTCGATATCTAAACTCGTTCAAAAGTTAAGAGGGGGAGGGGGTGACTTTTGGACCGCTCTGTATATATATATGGGAGGCATAGCGTAGTGGCTAGCGCGTATGCATAGCAAGTCTACTATCGTGAGTTCGATTCTCACTGGCGCCGATTTGCCTTTTTCAGTTAATTAATAATTGAAATTTGGCGAAGGCGTAAGTGAAACGGACACTCCCTAGAAACTGGTTCGAAAGTCAGTATAAGCCGGTGGTTAATTAAGTAGAATAGTACGAGGTTAAACAAACATGTAAATGTAAATACTGCATGTAAATGTAAATGTAAAAAAATATATATATACAGGGTGATCCATAACTGGCATGCCAAAATTTAAGAGGTGATTCTAGATCCAAAAATATAAAAAAAGTTCCTATAAAGGTTGGTCCGGAAATGAGCCCTAAGGGATCTAGGGCCCTTTAAAATTGTAATAAAAATAAGGTTTTTAATTAATAACTCGGGTACCGTTTAAGCTAGAGCGGCGAGCTTTTGCATGTATACTAGTATTAATAAGGGCAATAAGTTTATGTTAATTTATTTTTTTAATTTATCCAGAGGCTTGCCCAGACGGACAAAATATATGAGGCTTAAAACATTTTTGCCCCAAACTTTTCTATGTGTATGTTTTTTGGATTTGTTGTAAAAAATATAAATTTCTAGAGTAAAAATACATATAAAATATCATATAGTGTAACACTGTAGGAGCAACCGTTATCAAAAAAAAATGCAATTAAGAGGAAGTAACATTTTGTGCCACCAAAAACGTTACTTTTTAAAAGGCTATTACTCCTTTAATATTAAATTTAGGTGTTTTGGTGTATAATACTTTTTTGCTCAGTTTTAAATGAAGAATCACCCTGCAGCATTAAAATTTTATTGGTGCTTTTTTTTGTTTCCCATTCAATACGTCATCTTCGAAGGGCCGTAGCTCCCTTAGGGCTCATTTCCGGACCAACCTTTATAGAAACTTTTTTTCATATTTTTGGATGTAGAATCACCTCTTAAATTTCGGTACGCGAGTTCTGGAACAGGCTGTATAATAAGTGCACTGTAATCAAAGATATGCTACCTTTACATAATAACCTGTTTATTATTCACATAAATAATGTTAATCCAATTTGACGATTTTGAAATGAATACTAAATGCCAAAGAATTGTTGATTGTTTCAATTAAAACATTATTGGGCAATTAATTCTATAATCAGATGAATAATAACGATTTTTTTTTTGTAAATTTTTCAACAATCGACAATAATTTATAATTTTTTTCACGTTGCTAACATCGATGCAAAAAGAAAGTTATTAGGTACTAAGAATCCTTTAAATCCTTTACCACAAAAAATACTGCTGTAAAGAAAATAATACTTCCCCCTGTTAAAAAATTTTTTTTTTCGAACAACGAAATAATAAAAAAAATAAAAGATAGGATAGACTTTTTTAAATTTATCTCAAACCGAAACCCTCGTTTTTGTATATAAAACGTAGCGAAACGTAAAAAAAACAATATATATTTTACTAACCCAAAACATTATTTGGGGAAAGTAAAATTAAAAATAATCAAAACTGAACAAGATCCCTGTTTTTTAATATTTTTTTTACGTACCAAAGACGAAAATTATACATATTTATTTTTTGCGGATATTTTTTTAAATTATTTATATACCGGGTGTTTCAGGAAGATGGTTCACCCTCCTTAACTTTTTTACTTTTTTATAAAGGACCGTGAAATTTGCAGGAGCTATGTTATGTATAATTTTGGATTTTTTGACATGGTTAGTAATTTTTTTGGCGCTTCCGGTTTCACCGGAAATGAATCGATCTTTCGATTTTTAAATAGAACATCCTGTATATTTTTACATATTTTGATTTAAAAATTAATTCTGAGAACAAGCATGTGCCACTTGTCAATTTTTGACAGATCATGTAATTTTTTGTTTAAATTTTTATTTTAAATCTAGAGTGCCTTAAACAAG
Organism: Brachypterus glaber; assembly: GCA_958510825.1. Classification (NCBI taxonomy): domain Eukaryota; kingdom Metazoa; phylum Arthropoda; class Insecta; order Coleoptera; family Kateretidae; genus Brachypterus; species Brachypterus glaber. The sequence goes on from CAUEHQ010000451.1 coordinate 7,770, forward strand.
CTTATTCGCTTAATTGTTGGTCTAGTATCAGAAAAATACTATTTTGATTTTTTTTCCAGAACTCTAAATGTGGTGGGCTGTTAAAGGTTCGAAAATCATACTTTAGTCCATAGGTCCGTTTTTTCAAATGGATATATGATGGCTCATTAGATTAAAATAAAAGGTAATTTTCTAGCGAACATTTTGATACCACACGTGAATAGTTTATTTGAAAGAACTTGGCATTACAACAAAAAAGATTTAAAATAAAGATTTAACTAAAAAATTACATGACCTGTCAAAATTTGACAAGTGACACATTCTTGTTCTCTGAAATTATTTTCGAATCAAAATATGTAAAAATATACAAGGTAATCCACTCGGTATTCCATTTAAAAATCGAAAGTTTGACACATTTCCGGCGAAACCGGAAGTGACAAAAAAATTCTAACTATGTCAAAAAATCTTAAATTACCCAATTGAAAATGACGGGTCTGCGCGGGTATAAATGTTGCATAGACTTGAGCGGGTGAATTTCATCCGCTCAAGTACGGTTTATGCAACATTTATACCCGCCCAGACCCGTCATTTTCAGCAGGGTATACATAATATAGCTTCTGAAAATTTAAAAATCCTAACTAAATGTAAAAAAAGTTAAGGGGGTGGGAGTACCACCTTCCTGAAACACCTGCTATATTCCGTAACCTGAACTAAATTTATCAGTCTTAACATGCCCATACATAACCCGGATAATAATATTATGAGATCAGACCTACGGATGGACATTTTTAATGTTACTTATTTTTTCATGATACACATATGTGTATCAATAACTTAAGAACGAATTACCCCCATTGACTTAAAATTTTGAGAAAAAATCAAGATTTATAAGATCCCTATTATTTTTGAAAAAAATTCCTCAAAAAACAAGAGTTTTATGCGTTAAACTATTAAAAAAATTAAAAAAAGCTGAAGGAAAATTTGATTAACGTATTTTTTTTCAGGAAAAATCACTTTTTAATATAAAGATAAATTCTACCAATTTTGAAAATAATCTTTAAAAAAATAAAGAAGTATGAGGAGTTTGTAAGAAACGAAACTTACCTTTGTTTGCCAAAATTAGACATTAAATGGCTAAAGATATAATTTTCATATTAATTATATATTTTTTATATCAGTAGGTATTAAATTATTTTATTTTTCGTATTAAAAGATTTATAGAAAATAGTTTTATAATTTTTTATAAATATTTTCATAATAAAAATAAAGTAGATAATATTTCCCTGTAACTTTTTTTGAGAGAGATTTTTAATATAGACAATGTCTACTAAAAAAAACACAAATTAATATATTTACATTTATTAATAAATAATAATTTTATTTTATTTTACAATACACTAGTCGTATTTAGTTATTAAATTACCATACTTTGGCAACTGGGGCAGAGTAGCCATAAGCTGGAGCGGCGGCGTAAGTTTGAGCGTAAGCTGGGGCAACGGCGTAAGATGGTGCAGCATAAGTTTGGGCGTAAGCTGGGGCGGCATAGGTGTGAGCAATTGGAGCAGAGTAAGCCAAAGCTGGAGCGGCGGCGTAAGATACAGCTGGGGCAGCAGCGATGGTCTTAACGATTGGAGCAGAAGATACTTGTTTGGTGTAGGAGTATGAAGAAGCACCTGGTGCAGCGTAAGCTACAGCTGGAGCTGCATGATAGGCGGATACTACTGGAGCGGAGTAAGCCAAAGCTGGGGCGGCGGCGTAGGATACAGCTGGGGCAGCAGCGATGGTCTTTACGATTGGAGCAGAAGATACTTGTTTGGTGTAAGAGTATGAAGAAGCACCTGGTGCAGCGTAAGCTACAGCTGGAGCTGCATGATAGGCGGACACTACTGGAGCGGAGTAGGCCAAAGCTGGGGCAGCAGAGTAGGTGGAGATTGCTGGGCCTCCCAAATATCCGGCGTTAACGGCGGCCAAAGCGGCGCAGAATACTACAAGCTGAAAAGGAACAATTATTAGTATTTTAGTTTAATTTACTGAAAATTATTTGAATTTAATTTGACACCAAGTGTTATAAGTTGTTAAAATATTTCACTAAATAATTCAAATAATGTAAGTTTTTTTTATTTTTGCCCAAAAAACTGACTCAGAACACTATATATGAATTTTCACTGAAAATCTGATAATATGTGTACCTTGAATGCCATTTTAGATACTTGATGAACTACTGTGGTACAAGTGATACATTTGCTAAATGTTTCTTAGTTTATATAGTAAATTAAGAATAGGTGTGGCTACATTTAATATAAATTTATTTATGAGTCTACATCCTTACAAAATCTAGTTTTTTTAATAGGGTTTTTATAATTATTATTGGACAAAGAGTTTTTTATATATGGATTACTCATTTTGTAAAAAAATAACTAGGATATCTCAGTTAACTTCTAAAACACTTCTTCGTGCATAAGTTTAGCTAATTAGACTAAACTTTTAAACTCTTAACTCTTTACTTAGTTAAGAGTTTAACAGTTATTTTCTCAATACCAACTAGGTAAGTTGACAACTTACCTAGTTGGTAAGTACACCGCCCTTAACTTTTGAACGGCATGAGACAAGAAACTTTAAATTTTTAAATTTTTTATTACATAAAGCGGTGCTAGAGAGGGAAACAGATAGAACTAGATCTAGGTCTTGTTAGCAAGGCCTAGATCTAGTGTCCCTAGAATATATGATAAATGATAAATCTTTTTAAAAAGAAAAACATGCAAATAATAGTTTTTGTTGTGTGATATACGCATTCCTAATTTGAAATTTATATCTAATGCCGTTCAAAAGTTATGGGGATGTACCATTTAAAAAAATAGTCCTGTATAGGTATCTAATTTAGCAGTTCTTAAAAATCCTTAAAAATGTATGTAAGCTGTGCACAGGCCCTTGTACAAAAATAAATATTTATGGAGACTCCGACAGTGAGTAAGAAACGAAACTTTTTGTTGTTTGCCTGATATTAATTTAAAAAATATTATCCTAGTTATTAAAAATTTTTAGGGGTCTCTAACCTTAAATCTAATCATAAACATTTTTGACCCTAATTCCCCATATAGCACACGTTTTACGATGGATATTCCCTATTCCCAATCTCGTACATCCCAAATGTCCTTCGTGTGTCCCAGAGACGTCCCGATGAGTGTTTCCCGGGGACATACTGTCCGTATATCCGAGGGACATCCCGAAAGGACATCCCCGGGATGTCACTGGGATGTACGATGGACATACTGTATATCCTTGGGATATACGGGCAGTATATCCTCATGACATACCTTTCGGGATATCCTTGGGATATACCGCGAATGTTCCGGGACATGCGATATTAAAAGAACATTGAGAGGATATCTCGGAAATATTGTGTGCCTTATAGGGGTCCTAGGAAGCGGTTGATATATTTTTTTATTTTCAATTTTTTCGCGGGTCCGAGGGGGGTCCGGAACCGACAGTTTCCTTTTGTTTATAATAAACAATTAATAGTTTATTTATTTTTATGTATTTGGCCCTGTATGAAGTTAATAATTTGTTAGATATTAAAACAAGCCGTGAAGATATGTAATGCTAGGGATTTCATTGATTATTATTCACTCTAAATGGTATATTTTCCTAAATACTTAAAAAGAATTATTTTCAAAGTAAAAAAATATATTTTTTTAAAACATGTCTTGAAAAAATAAAAAAAAAATTGAAAATAAAATTTCAAAAAAAAAACTAACAAATTTTTTTTTTAATGATAGCTTAAACCACCAATAATTTTTTTTGTTTCTGTGGTATTACTTTTAAATTTGGTAGAACTCATCCTTATAATAAAAGTAATTTTTCCTGAAAAAGGAATCGGAATTATCTTGCAGCTTTTTTCGTTTTTTTTTTTTAAGTTTAACCACATAACTTTTTTTTGGGAGGATTACTTTCAAAAAATCTTGATTTTTCCTGAAATTTTCAAGTCCATTGGATTATTCGTTCTTGAGTTATCGTGTTCACAAAAATCGTGACATCGGAGAGACAGACGGACAGACGGTCGGGCATTTCAAAAAAATAGTTGTTTATTTTTTCATAAAACAAATTTATATCCAAGAATTTTTTGTCTAGGACGATTTTTGAAAATTTTTGAAAATTTGAACTATCGTCGATATAATATTGTTCTAGCGCAAGGCGCTGTGAATAATATAATAACAGATTATTAACTCCATCCGAGAGCAATAAATAATCTAAAAATAACAAACTCTTTCTTAATCTCTCATAAATTACATCCTTATAGGTATTTACCTTTATTTAATTTAGGTTACTAAATACTTACGTTAATTTAATTTAACATTGAGTGGATCAATGTATCAGTCTTAAGACTGAAAAAAAAATATTAAAGGTATACCAACATAATGTTGGCAACATTAAATGTTGTTACTCTTGTTTGCGCTGCTCCCTATTACTATGATTGACAAAAGTTATTAATAACTTTTTAATACATTATCATAATTGTGTTTTAACTTCAACTTTTTTGATTTTTTATTATTTTTGTTTTTCTTTTGTCTAGTTAATTAAAAAAAAAAACAACATCGTGTTAAATGATATAACCATTTTAGCAAAAAAAAAGAAAAAGCAACGTCTTTAAAAAAATAGGTGATAGGTAAAAAAATCTCGAATTTTTTGTTTTTTTGTTTGTTTTTTTTTAACCTCGTACTATTCTACTTAATTAAGCATCCCCTAAGTCCAGGACTTGTGTGGGCTAGTAGTAGAGGGAACCACCGGCTTTAATTGACTTTCGAACCAATATATCTAGGGAGTACGCCTTCGCCAAATTTCAATTATTAATTAACTGAAAAAGGCAATCGGCGCCAGTGAGGTTTGAACTCACGATCATTAGATCAGTGTCAGGCTATATCGATGCCATTGACCACTGAGCTAAATCTCCCTGAATTTTCATGTTTTGGGATTCAGCCCTGTTTGATTAAAGATTAATTAATAACATAGTTTCAGTTTTGAAAAATCAAGTATGCCTTCCCTGCTGAAAATGACGGGTCTGGGCGGGTATAAATGGTGCATAAATCGGACTTGAGCGGATGAAATTCACCTGCTCAAGTCCGGTCTATGCAACATTTATACCCGAGCAGACCCGTCATTTTCAATAGGGTTGGAAGCTCTCAAAAAACCTATTTTTCTGTAAAGTGCCTTTTATGTGGCAAATACAACAAAAAGTTATTAAGAAAAGTTGTTTAGAATCGACATCTAGGCCCCTATACCAAATTTCAAAATCCTCTGCCAACTATGATTTTTCAATTTTTTAAATTTTTTTTTCAACGTAGTAGATTTTTAGTAACAGATATGTCCAAAAGTTATTCAGAAAAGTTGCTTGATATCAAATTCTAGGTCCGTATCCCAAATTTCAAAATCCTCGGCCAACTTTAATCTCTCACATTTTTTTGTAATGTTTTATTCCCAAATCAAAGAATTTTACTTTTAACATAGTTGGCCGAGGATTTTGAAATTTTGTATAGGGGCATAGATGTTAATTCTAAACAACTTTTCTTAAAAACTTTTTGTTGTATTTGCCACATAAAAGGGCCCGGGCTATAAAATTTCAGGAAAATGTTTATTCGACGTCAGAAAAACTTATTAATAAGTATAACAATATATTGTTTTTGAAAAAATATATATTTATTTGTTAATTTAGTTCTTGTCGAATTAAGCAATTGCATTTCTGCATTTGTTTTGATAATTAATTGTTAATTAGGTAAAATTAATTTAAAAATTACTTAAAAAAATATATAAATCATATGTTGAAGACTAAAAGGAAAAGCACTGAGTGCTTTATTTTTAAGTATGCCAAGGTTTATTTTTACCTGTTTCTTCAAAAGACTTCTCGCTGCAAAGGTTCCTTGTCTGGAAATTGTTATCTTCAATACTACTTTCCCCTGGGAAAGTTCTGCATTAGTTAGATTTTTATTATTGTTTTTTTCCTCACATTTCACGATTTATGTGTAAAAAAGCTAATTTCTGCGGAAAAATATATTTTCTGTCTGTCAGTCTAGGAATATTTGTGACGATAACTCGAGAAAGCTTATAGCTAAAAACTTTAAATTTAGACCATAGGGTCCTTATCTAAAATTCTTTGCTGAAGTTTTTGGTAAAACTTGTGTGGTAAGGTGTCAAAGAGAGTAAAAAGAATTTTTATATAAAAAAAATCGGAGTTTTTTGTTTTTTTTTTAATACCTATATGGTGGCTCCTAAGGACACCAACAGTTTAATAAGAAATCCTAAATACAGCAAATTAAATTACCGAAATAAAGCTAAACGCTGGTTTAAAATGCGATGTACAGCCAATTTAAGCTGTAAAATCTAAGCGTGTTACTTGGGATACTTTCTTTGTCAAGGCCCATAGTTCCGCACCATAAAAACCGACGGAAGGATGAATTTTTTATAAACCCTTACTTTAGCGCCCCTAGAAATAAGTTTTGATTTTAACATTGAACTCATATCTCCTGTCCTATTTAGTCCAGAATAAACTCTAAAAACATGAAATTTTCGTTAGATATATGGTTGGATCCGATGAGGTAAAAATATTAAAAATAATAAAGTCTACATATATCGAGACATACATACTTGAATTTTAAAAATAATTTTTCTGTAAAAAATATAGTAGGTCGGGACATAGGTAAATTATGTTTTTTTTTAGCCTAATTGCTAAATAGTCTTTTGTAGATATTTATGAAATTTAATATGTATTTAATACGATTGTATTTCAATTTCAAGTTAAAGTAAAAGTAGATGTTACAGTTTAAAAGATTGCAGTAGTTTTTTCAAAAAAAGTTAATCTTTGGGTTTAATGTAGGTACTCGGATTTAAATCAAAAGTTCATTGTCAAACTTAAAATAATAACTAGATTTGGCAATGTAAATTTATCCGGTGCCACACCTCTCATAAGAATAATATATAAACACTAAATTCAATGGCAAATGTATCACTTGCAGCTTAGCATTTCATCAAATATCTAAAATGGCAACCAAGGTATTTTTTCAGTGAAAATTTAGTGATTTTGAGAAACGAAACAATTTTAATCAATTTTAAATAATTTACTCAAATTTAGTTAAAATTGAGCTGGCGACATTTTTTGCGATTCCTGTTTATTAAAAAAACATGTTTCCAAAAAATTTTAAATAAATTTGAGTACCTACTATTTTGAAAATAAAAAAACATGTTTAATTCAATAACAATTAATTAGAATTAATAGTAATGAATAATAATTATTAAATTTTGAATAATAATACTATTTTTATTTTCAGTTTGTAGTATTCTTCGCCGCTTTGGCCGCCGTTAACGCTGGATATTTGGGAGGCCCAGCAATCTCCACCTACTCTGCTGCTCCAGCTTTGGCTTACTCTTCTCCAGTAGTATCCGCCTATCATGCAGCTCCAGCTGTAGCTTACGCTGCACCAGCCGCTTCATCCTACTCTTACAGCAAACAAGTATCTTCCGCTCCAATCATTAAGACCATCGCTGCTGCCCCAGCTGTATCCTACGCCGCCGCCCCAGCTTTGGCTTACTCCGCTCCAGTAGCTCACACCTACGCTGCCCCATACGCTCAAGCCTACGCTGCCCCAGTTGCCCACGCTTACGCCGCTCCAGCTGCCTCCTCATACTCTTACAGCAGACAAGAAACCCACTCCCCAATCGTTAAGACCATCGCCGCCGCTCCAGCTGTATCTTACGCCGCCCCAGCTTTGGCTTACTCTGCTCCAGTTGCTCAAACTTATGCTGCCCCAGCTTACGCCCAAACTTACGCCGCTGCCCCAGCTTACGCCCAAACTTACGCCGCTGCCCCAGCTTACGCCCAAACCTATGCTGCCCCAGCATACGCTCAAACTTACGCCGCTGCACCAGCTTATGGATACTCTGCCCCAATCGCCAAAGTATGGTAAATGTGATATAATATTTTGTATATTTTTGTAATATAATAAAAATATTTAAAATTAAATAATGCATTTTTTTAATATTTGTCATGATTTTAATTGCAATTTTATATACCCAAACCGAAAACTTGACTCAAACCAAAGTTTGTTAACAATTGTCAAACCATAAACATTCTTTCCTTTTAAAAAAAAGACAGTAACTCTTCTATCAAACATATATTTTGGGAACTCCCAACATTTCCTATCCGTCATATTTTTAACGAGTAGTAAGGGGGTAAAATATGCAGGGCAATTTTAAAATGTTCGCCTGCAGCTCTAGAGCTTTCTTGAATTTTTGTAAAACTTTAAATTATAGAACTATTTTAAAACCATTTTTAAGATGAAAAATAAGCGATAATTTGAGTTTTAAGTAGTTTAAAGTTTAATTTGAAATTTAATTTGAAATTTAATTTTAAGTTTAAGTTAAGTTTAATTTAAGTTTAATTTTAAGTTTAATTTTAAGTTGAACTGTAATTATAATAATAAAATTATGAGTTATAATCTTAATTTTACATAATTTTAATTAATACTTTTTTTTTAATACTTTTTTAATACTTTTTGTTCTTTACATAAAGTTATTTTTAATTTTAAACATCTAAATTATTGCCAATTTTTTGTGGGGTCACCGGAACTAACCATGTTACTGAAACTCGTTTTTGTGAGAATCGGTTACATACGGTAAGTGAGGGGAAGCGATGACGTCACTAACCAGCAGTAACCGCGTCTAACACGGGTTCGGAGGTGAGTTAGATACGGTTAACCGTAAAAACTTAACCTATAAATTGTTTATTTACTGTAAATAATTTACACCATAATTGACAGGCCTGTGGGAATTTTTCTCGATTTGTATGCAAAATGTAAAAAATAGAGTAGGTAAGGTATTTCAACTTTTATTTTCTAACTTCTAAGTGTTTGGTTATGTGATTTAAATATTATATAAAAAACTATTTAAACTTATCATTGTTGTTTATTACCTTTCCCATAAGCAAATAAACTTGGAAATGTAGTTTAAGTGCTTTTTCATCATATCTTATCCAAAGAAAATATAAAAAATATATACCTTATCAGCTTTTTGGGAGAAGTTAGGTTAGTTACTTGTCAAAACCTTAAGAAAATAACCAATGCGTTTTTGTGAGAACTGTCGGTTATACGAATTTAGTGGTGGGGATAAAAACCGTACGGTTAACCAGTGTTTCCACAAAAAATTAGCTTATGTTTCTGTAAAATAATAATAATAATAATAATAATAATAATCATTTATTGTCATTTTGAGATCATACAAACTATAGACTCGTCGAGTTTACATAAATATTAATCTTAACGCCCTGTGCAACGCACGGGTATTCGCTTGTGTACCATAAATTACATATTGAAAACCTCAATAAATTACAGATATATTAAATTATCAATTGAAATAATTCACAATGACATGATTTATTTTTTAACGTTTTAGGTGTTATATATAGCTATTGCAAAAATATTTCAATCAATTTATAAATTTTAAATTATAATTTTAATGCATAATAATTGATTAAAATTTGATCGAAACTGATAAAGTCAGTTGCGTACTAAAAATACCAAGTTGAATCGTGAGGTAAACCGCTAAGGAGTTCAGGTGTACATGTCGGAGGAAAACTTATGTTTATGTTTATTTTATGTTTATTTTTAACCTCGTACTATTCTACTTAATTCAGGATGCCCTAAGTTCAGGACTTGTGTGGGCTAGTAGTAGAGGGAACCACCGGCTTTAATTGACTTTCGAACCAATATATCTAGGGAGTACGCCTTCGCCAAATTTCAATTATTAATTTACTGAAAAAGGCAAATCGGCGCCAGTGAGGTTTGAACTCACGATCATTAGCTCATTGTCAATGCTATATCGATGCCTTAGACCGCTGAGCTAATCTCCCATCTTAGGGGGTAATCTTTTGAGAAAATCCAAGAAAAGCTCATCTTTACTAAGGACCTCTTTTTAGGAAATTTACAAGGTAATCGAGGTAATCTTGAAGAAAATTTTGAAGAAATCTTAAAGCAAGGGCGTACACGGAAAAAAAAAATTATAGCTAGGAGCGCTATAACACACATACCAAGCAAATTATAATCGCTTATTATATAAATACAAGGCTTTCTTTTACAATTATGGCAGTCAGTGTAAAAATTTATATGAAATACTTTAATTGTTTAGTGAATAATAAAATATAACAAATAGTATGGCATTTATAGCTTAAATAGATTTAATTATTGTCCGTGCTAATAATTTTTATAATATAATAAAATTTCTGTAAATTTATAATAGTGCCTGTAATAAATATAATCGTGTCTGTAATATATATAATCGTTTCCAATTTATTTTTAACATTATTAGTTATTGTGTCCCTTATAATCTATAGCTTAAATCACTATAATTTGCCACTGTTACCAAATATCTTATAATGTATAGCGCAGAGCCCACTAATTTCTTTCCGTGTAGATGAGGCCTCATCTACGCTACCCCCGGGGGTAATGGGGGAATTAGCCCCCCCCCCCAATGGACAAAAATATATTTTTTTATTGCATTATCCTATAAAAAATATATTCTGCCTTTATTTATTTTTAATCCCCGAAAAAATATCTAAGATCTTGGTATTACCTCCCCCCCATAGAAAAAATCCTTCTGGAAGGAATTCAGGTGTAGCTACAATTTTTTTCAGCGGTTTTTCCCCGAGTTGAATCCACTGAAATATTAATAAAGGATTTTTGCGTTATTCTAGAATATTGGCCTATAGGCTATAGCTACGTCACTGGTTTTATTTAATAAATTAATCATTTTTATACCTACATTTGTTGGTGTTAAAAAATAAGTGAATGAGTTTATGAATTACAAATCACTTTTTAAGTTATGTTTAATAAACAAATTATTATCATCTTGTATTCGATCTACTGTACAACATACATACAGGGTGCTCATTTAAAAACGATCCACCCCAACTATCTCGCAAACTAAGCAAATTATGAAAATTCTAAAAAATAGGTTAATTTGTTTTTTTTTTTAAGTTAATTATTTTGGGGGTTGTAACTTGTACCCCGGGTCCTAACTTCTGGTTACCCCATTTTGTGATGCTTAAAAAATGCTATGTTTGGTCAAGACAAAAATTAAATACACCGATCCTTAAGTTAAAGGTGGATCATTTTATTTCAAAATATTAACAAAAATAGCTCAACACAACCTCCAAAATTATATATTTAAATTTCCCCCTCGAAAAACCAAATTGATATAATTTTTAGAATTTTCATATTGTGCTTAGTTTGCAAGATATTTAGGGTCAGGGCCGTAGCTATGGGGGGATGGGGGGGGGAGCCTCCCTCCACCTATCTTGAAATCTAAAAAGCATATTTCATGGATGTAAAATACAAAAGTTGCATATTTCACGAAAGGGTGGGACTTTTTTTTAGCCATTAACTTTTTTGTGTCTAAGAAAAAAAATTTTTTTTCATGGATTCATGCAAGAGTTGCATATTTCACGAAAGGGTGGGAACTTTATTTATAGTCAACTTTTTTTTCGGAGAAAAAAGTTGACATTTTTGACCTTCTCCCCCCCCTCACGAAATCTTCTTCGCTACCCTGTTTGAGGTGGATTGTTTCCAAACTATCACCCTGTATACATGTATACCCTAACTAGGTACCCACATTAAATTAAGAAATATAACTAGCTACCACTCCTTATATTCATGTTTCCCAAAAAATATGCAAATATGTTTGTATGCCTATGTTTTATTTTAATGTACTAGCCACTATTTTAGTTATATCCAAGTTTGAACAACAAAAGGATTTCTTACTGACCATGGTCAAGTTTAGTTTCGCTTATAGTACTATTCACAGCGCCTACGCTAGAATAGTAGATATTATATGGTATTTCCGAATGTTTCAAAATTTTCTATTTTGCGATTCTTATAAGCTCATAATCACACGCATTTTGCGTGTTCTTATAGGCCCATAAGAGGTCTCTACTTTTTTTTCTTTTGGGTTGGCAACAGAAAAAATCTATCTATCTTGACGTTTGCCCTGCAATTATGAACGTCGGTTTAAAGTTTAAGTTTCTACAAGATTTTGTGTTTAGGTTATGTTTTACCGTGTTAAAATTGTGGCTGGTTACTTGTAGTGGAAAAGAGCAGAAATGACTAAAATATATCAAAATAATATTCGTTCTTAGAATTTTAAACATGGCGAAAACTGTAATGCCAATTCGAAACAAAAATCCCTAAATCAGTCATCAATTTAAATGTAAGTTTTTTTAAATTTTAGAGCAAAATAGAAAAAATTGTATAAAGCACTCGTTTCATAACACGTTTTTAGCGCACTAGTACTTTAGAAAACTCACCGCAAGCGGCTCGTTTTCTAAACTTGTACTCGTGCGCTAAAAACGTATGTTATGAAACTAGTACTTTAATATACTATAAAAATCGCCCTGGATAAAAAATTGTTGGATACAAATTTGTTTCAAGAAAAAATAAGATTTTTTTTTTTTTTGAAAATGTCTGTCCGTTCGATTTCACGATTTTTGTTAACACGATAATTCTAGAACGAATAATCTGATCGACTCGAAATTTTCAGGAAAAATCAAGTTCTATGAGGGAGTCTTTTTTGAAAAATAAAATTGTTTTTTTGTAAAAAGAAAATTGAAAAAAAGTTTTTTTAATTTTTTTATTATTTTTATTTGGGAAAATGCAATAGTATATAATGGAATTATACTTACTATGTAAGTTTGACATACATATATAGGACCTTTCAGCTTAGACGGCAGTACATATCTTCACAGCTGTGAAAAGTACAGGGTTACTCAGTTAAGACAGAACAATCGTTTTTTTGGCGTTATTGATAAAGTTATCGAAATAAAATTTGTCAGTCGATATACACCCAAAAAGCGACAAGTGTGCCTAAACACAAGGTTTTCTAATAGCTTTTAAAAAATAAAAAATATATATATTTCTCGATTTTTTTAATTTTTTGGTTTTTTACAAAAAAAAGTTGGTCTTTTTTATTTTAATGAATCTAGGCCCGCCCTAGAAAAGTATTATTTTGTTGGCAGCAATATTTTATTTTGCGTTTTAAATAATTTTAACTTGCGTTTAAGTATTTGAAAAAATGAAATATACTACCCACTGTGAATAGTATACCGTGTGTTTTTTTTTTAACCTGAAACTTTTTCAAATATCTCGAATACTATGCATTAAAAAAAAATGTAAGACAAAAGTTGTTTATTTTAATGGGGGAAACAAAATGGCGTATTTATTTTTTTTGGATTTTACGTTTTCAAGGTCATGTCAAGGTCAACTTTGTTTTTTTAGGAAATATTCTGATAAAGTTTAAATTTTTTAAATGAATTTATTTTCACTTTTGGCTGTTTTTAAAAATAAGGCAACAAAAATCTTTATTCACGGCCGTGATTAATAGGCCTACCCAGTCAACACAAATACATGGCAGGAACATAGCAGGTACATAACCACTGTTCTATGTGATGTTGCAGACATGTAATTTTTATAGTCCATGTATAGTCCTTGGACTTTAACAATTCCGCCTCAAGTTATGTATCAGCTACATAACATGCTACATATCAGATACATACTAGGTACGTAACAATAAAAGTAGGCGTTTCCGAATTTTACTTGTTATGGAGTGCATCATAGATTTAGACATGGTGAACATTTTTACGTCTTTTTGATAAACCTAATAATTAAAGTATATAAATATCTTTATATGTAGCATCATCCATCAGGCAAAATTCTTATACGATGTGCATTTTTACTGTGAAAGCAAACTTTCTACCAGGCTTAAAAATCATGGGCCACATAAAAAGCCAATTTTTAGAGAAAAAATAGCAAATAATCATTTTAAAAAAATATATATATATTTTAATTTTTTGTCTAAAATTATCTAAAATCGGTTTAGTTGTCTAAAAATACATGCGTTTCTACTACTTAAGGGTAAAACTTTTATTATTAACAACAATTTTAAGAATATTAGTGATTCTAACCTATAAAAATTAAAATAATATAGACGCCATATTTAGTATTGAATTCATAACATTTTATGTATCGTGTATGTTCTCGTACCATATATATGATACATAACATGCAATATTGCATGTTATGTATCATACATATGTATGTTACATCTTATGTAATATGGCACATGTAACGTAAAAAATCTTTCTGTATTAGGGCATGTTATGTAGCATACATATGTATGTTATGTCTCATGTAATATGGCACATGTTACCTAAAAAATCTTTCTTTACCATGTTGCATCCATATATGTGCGGACTGGGTATTAATCACAGGTCTGTAAAAATTAACCGTTTAAACTTTAAAACGGCCGTGGATAAAGCATAGTATTCTACTCGCGTATAATAGATATAAATCATTCGGGTGATTAGGCCACTCGCCTTTCGGCTCGTGTCCCAAAATTCACCCTCATTGATTAATAGCAAATATTTTACACTCGTTGAATAATATACTATTTTCTCACTACCGGTAAGCCGACATTACTTAACTAAATCACAGTGATAAAATAAATCAATACAAAAAAAGAACCGTAACCAAAGACAGAAAAAACGAAGGACACTTATAAGTGTGCTTACATTTACCGCAGGGAGACATTTAGACACACTTCAATGGAGGTCTCTACAACTAGAATTATGAAACAAAAGACGTCTACCCTATCTCTATCTCATTTGTGCTACACTTTCCAGCCAACCAAATAAATACTGTATTTGTTTTTCACACAACAAATACAGTATTTGGCTGGCCGGAAGGTGTAGCAGTGAGCGGCATGAACGAACATAGCTAATGTGAATCTGTAGAATAAGATAATTCTACTAAAACTTAGATGGCGCCAGTAATTTCTTTACACTTTTCGCCCGGCCAAGTAAATATTGTATTTGTTCAATAAAGAACAAATACAGAATTTGTTTGGTTGGGTGGAAGTGGGAGTGTATGTATGTCTTCTATCCTTTTTGGGTAGAACTTTGGTCCCTGTTTAATCTAACGGGAGAAATCTCCATTGTCACACATATAAATGTCAAAAATATTATTAATAAAATAAGATTTTAACTCCTGGGTACATTTCAAGTACTGGGCGATGAACCGTCAGCATCGTGCTAAGCCATCTTTTATGATGTGCCTCGTGTATTTTTGTTTTGTCATCTTTTATGATGTGCCTCGAGTATTTTTATGTTAATGTTTTATGTACAAGTAAAAGTGAACCATATATATGGTTATTAATCGTGCGAACTGTTGAATTTTAAGTGAATAATAATGGACGTTTGAAGATAATTTTTTTGTGTGTTTTTAATGATAACTTTTTATATTAGCGTGGAAATTACTACAGTAGTATTTTATCAGTGATAGTGCGCAAGTCAGGATACATATCCGATTAGTACTTGCGCACTGGAAACCTCATGATTATATAGAGAAACCCTGGTTAATTATTCGGAAGAAAAAGACCAAATAAATAGAGAGAGAGAGAGAACTCCTGGGTAGTGAGAAAAACGTAATGCGCTACTCGTAGGTAAGTTTTTTTTCTGTGTTCGGTCGTGTTTATGGACCTCAGCTCCGCTACGACCCCACACAGATAAATTCACGTACGTCTACTAGAAGCGCAATTAACTTATTCAGGGCCCTGTCGTAATTTTTTAGGTGAGGAAAAATTTTACCCAAGAATGCGCTTCCCTTGACTGGTCAGTTGACGATCAAAAAAAGTCAATATTTTCAGTGCGCTAAAAAAAGATGATTAGACAAAATAACGCTCTAAGAGCTTTGCGCCCTTAGACAGCCGCCTCGTTGCCTCACCCCATGGCACGGTATTGGTGTTTTAAAGAAAAATTTTGATTTATTTGCTACTTATTTTCTTGTTTTTATACTTACCGTATTTTCTTACATCCTTACAGGACTTTGGGAGTATTTGTTTTTTTTTTGTTATTTTTTCTCTCTTGTGTATCATACCGATATTTTTTATGTTTTTTTTTTAGTCACTTTTTTAACATATATTTTTCTAAAATTCGATTTTTTATGTTTTTTTTTAATTATTTTTTTTTTAACGGGATAAGGTTTATAAGGAAATAATATAAATAAAGTAAATGATTTTTAAAATTATTTATTCTTTAAAATACACATGTATGTACATATATGTATTATTAAGTGAAAAAAGCGACCATGTCGTATTTTTATTTTTCATTTTTATTTTTTTTTAAATGCGATCTATTTTACATAAAAAAAATAGTTTCATAATTAAAATTAATTAAAATATGAATCCATGCATGATGAATCGAATCTGAAACAAACAAAAATTAATATATGCACACTGCAGATTTTATAACATGCCAAGTTCAAATCTTCCCTAAGGTTTTCCCAATTTTTATACGGGATATCCCACAATACATTTAATAGTTTTGTTTGAGGGGTAAAGCGATGAAAAAAATGTACGCCTGAATTCCTTCTAGGAGGTTAAAGTTTCCTCAGAATTTTCTTTCAAGATTGCCTCGAAAAATCTTAAAAACACCTAAAAAACGGTCCCACTTATGGCAAAAATTATATTTCATCTAATTTTCTCAAGAGATTTTCTCTAAATTGGACACCTGGATTCCTCACCCTTGGTTTTGTTGGCCTCCTACCTCCACATTAATTTTTAAATATTTAATATATATTTGTTTAAATTATTAATCAAAAGAATTTATTAAATACCTATATAACTTTTTTTTCATTTCTTACCTCCACCATTTTTAAAATATGAAAATTTAAAGAGTTTTTAAAATAAAACGTAATAATTTCTGTTAGCCATCTACCTACATTAATATACAAAAATAGTTTTTAGTTTTTTTTTTTTAATATAAAATATAATAATTTATATTTTATTTGAACGTAATATTTTGTTGGCCTCCTACCTCCACATAAATTTACATATTTTGTTGGCCTCCCACCTCCACATTATTTAAAAAACTTGTTAAATATATATTTTTTTATTAAAAA
>CAUEHQ010000452.1:0-80665 GCA_958510825.1 Brachypterus glaber
TTAGTTTGCGTCACATAAAATATAGTTAACATTGGACTTTTTAGGGGAAGAGGACTAATATTTTTAGCGATAATTCGCTCAGTAGGACAAAAATCCTTTTAAAGTTAACATCATTTTATATTTCCTACAAAAACAATTAGAAAAAGGTTTTAAACATTGTTGGTATAGGATTCTTAGTTTCCTAGATAGAGGATATCCAGTAAATGATGTCATTAATTGTAAGGAGTGATTCTACATTCTCGAAAACGGTTAATCCTACAGTATTAGAACTAGAGGACCTTTTTTATGTATTTTAACCCAAGGAATCACAATCCAAAAATAAAATTACAAAAAGTTACACAGAAAAAGTTTGGGATAAAAAACTACTAAGAGCCCCCAGTTTCGCACACCCCAGTTTAAAATATGTACATGAAGATAGCATACGAAGATGGGCCTTATTAAATTCAAATTCAAAACCTCGTTATTAAATAAAAACCGATTTTTTTTAGCCACTTTCAAAAGGGCTTAGCTCCCTTACATTATAGGAACTTTTTTTCATATTTTCCTATGTAGAATCACTCCTTACAATTAATGACATCATTTACTGGATATCCTCTATCTAGGAAACTAAGAATCCTATACCAACAATGTTTAAAACCTTTTTCTAATTGTTTTTGTAGGAAATATAAAATGATGTTAACTTTAAAAGGATTTTTGTCCTACTGAGCGAATTATCGCTAAAAATATTAGTCCTCTTCCCCTAAAAAGTCCAATGTTAACTATATTTTATGTGACGCAAACTAAAAAGCTCCGTATTAATCTTTGGGTGAAATAATTTTCAACAAATTTTTTTGTCCCAAAGTTTTAAGGTTTAAAACCAGATAGACAGACAAACCAACAGACGGACAAACAGACCGATAAATCGACATTTTTTTAAGGAATACTTTATTTACATTTTATTGACCTTTCATGACACTCTAAATTCCCGAAAAAAAAAATAGTCGATTTGTTTAAATTTTTTACTTTCTTTTCGTTTAAGAAAAAATCATATCGCTCTTCCTCGTTTTTACCAAATGGTAAAATGGTAATAATATTATTTAAAAGCGTGAAGAAATAGTATGTTATACTCGAAGGAAAAGTAAAACTTTTCAAATTTGTTGAATTTACGGATGAGCGAAACGAGTACGGCAACAAAAAACTTAAAAAAAAAACATGACTCTTGCTAAATTTTTCTACTTCTGCGTTATTAATTACATCAAAAACTCAAAACACAATTATTGAACTGTGAACTGTAGTTTGATGGTAAATCATAGGTAAATAGTAGTAATAGGTTGCTGGTTGGTTTCACGATACTTTTGGGGATATAATTTGGGTGTTGGGTTAAATGGCAATATTACAAAATGGCGTGAAGTCAACGTACTAACCCTGTGTGATGTGATTTTAGAGTTGCATTGGTACCAATGATTATGGATGCTGCTTGCAGGATGTGATAAGATGCATATCAGCGTATGCTTTAGCGTAAGCGGTTTGTGAAACGGCACTAGATGCATAAGTGAATTTTAGCGCGAATGAGCGTATCACGTGTGTTGAGTTATGTTAATTTTGTTGAACTGATTTGTAGTTGCGCACATTGCACTTCATGTACGCGAAAAGTAAGCTATATAGCTTAGGGTAAAAGGGGGTAACTTTGTCCGTTTTTAATCAAAAAGGAAAATATAAATTAATTAACAATTAATATGTTACCGTTACGTAACAATTATATTCTGGTAATAATAACAAAGCAGTTAATTATTAAGAATTAAATCTAACCGAAATGAACCTAGATTTAGGTATAGGTATAGGTAATTTCGAGGTTAATTTAATCCTGATAATCCTGACTTTTATTTTAATTATATTCAGTTTAGTTAAACTGTAAATATTACCTATACAAGTGACCCTAAATTTTCCTATAATTAATTTTCATTGAAGTAATTTGTAATTATTTGGTTTTAATTGAATCGATATATACAATTAAAACTTCTGTTGAACTGAACCAGGAAGAGTTAATTATACTGGAAATCTGTGCGGAATGCTTTACACTGTTTGCGTGGCATCTCTGCCGTTCCAAAGAAAAACCCGCACTAGCATCAAAATTTACTTTGTTTTAGAAAACATATGCTCATTTTAAATATTTGCAAGTATTGAGTTTTTGGTGTTTAATCATATCGTCGTCTTACAAGTAAATAGCACTAGTCCAAAAACATGGTTTTGAGATATTGACAAATTTAAATTTTATTGTTGTTTTTAATGTTTGTAATAATTGTTTTTGGAAAAAAACTACCGCAAATTGCAATGACATGTTTGAACGTAATAATGTCCCATTTGCAGTTAAATAAAGAAAAATTGAAGTAGCTTAATTCAACTAAATTTGAAAAAAGAAATGGATTTAGTGCCTTTTATTTGTAGGCCCACGACGTCGGCTTACAAGCAAAGAGCACTAAGTCAATAAAATAATATAAAAAACAACTATTTAAAATTAAAACCCTTCTATTAATTAAACGTAATGTATAAAACTATAAAGTAAAAAACAAGTTTAGATAAATTTTTTAAAACTAGATTTTTAAAAGAAGGGTTAGGACTTTTTGATTGTTTAAAGAACGTTTCCAAAATTAATAATTAATTAGTATTAATTATATGAAACTGCTTACTATGCCAGAACTAACAGTTCATCGGCTGTGCCTGCAAAGAAGCATCTCCTAAAGTCAATAATTATAATGAATCATTATTAATGATAAAACACTTCACTAACTTTATTTTTTTTTATATTCTTGTTATTTATGTAGTAACCAAGGATTTAAGAGCAAAATTAAAAAAATCTATCAGTTAGTTTTTTTTATTTATATTTTTTTATAAAAATCTGCACCTATTCAATTATTTGTCTATATCTCGGCCATTTCTAATTATAATAAAAATATGATTATAAATAAAACAAAGATTGCTTAATTTCCTACAAAAAAGTAAATATCATTTTTTTTTAAATTCTTTTGCCCTTTTGTTACAATACGCTATTAAAGTTTAAAGTAAAACAAAAAAGTTCATCTTTATATTCATTAAAATAATAATATAATAAGCCTTTTTAGATAATTTTTAATATATATATATATATAAGGATTAATTTATACTTTTTTGTTTTACTTTAAACTTGAATCGCGTATTGTGACAAAACGGCAAAAGATTAAAAAAAAAATGGTATTTACTTTTTTTGTAGAAAATTAAGCAATCTTTATTTTATTTTTAATAATATTTTTATTACATAATTAGAAATAGCTGAGATATAGACAAATAATTAAACAGGTGCAGATTTTTATAAAAAAAATCTAAATTAAAAAAAACTAACCGATAGATTTTTTTTGAGTTTTGCTCTTAAATCGTTGGTTATTACATAAATAATAAGAATATAAAGAAAAAATAAAGTTCGCCGAAAGTTCGGAAAACACCCAACAGAAATGCTTGAACTTAGTGTGAAGGCTTCAAATTTAGTTTTGAGATATCTGATAATAAAAAAACCAATGCAAATAAAAATTAAATTATTACCTACACATCGAAAGTACACGTAAAAAGCATTGTCATTTTACAGGTAAAGTTCTGTTTCTCTTTTCTGTCTCCCATCAACTTTAACACAGCAAAATTTTAATGTGTCAGTACAATAAATAACGCGATACTGTCAATCATATAAATGATTCAAGCAATTATATTTTTATAAATTAACTCTTTTTAGAAAGTAGCTTAGTGCAGAAACATTTAAAATAATCTACAAGTAAAACGCACTAAGTGACTTAGTGCCTATTGCCAGATAAAATTTTAATCAAAATCAAATTAGTGCGTTTTGTATAAAAGGTAACTCCCTTGGCAGTCCACCTAGAAGTTAGTTCGGTTTACCTACACCTAGATCATCAAAAATTTATTACAGTGCCATTAAAATCCCATTTTTGCAAAAAAGTGACTTAGTGCCTTTTACTTGTAAGCCGACGATACATTAAAAAAATATGTTACAAAGGACCCCGCTAGGGGATTTCTTAACATTTTAAGTGTTGGTGATTCCTATATGGACACTTCCTTTTAGGGTCATAGTAGGCTGAACGGTTGCACGATGTTCACCTTTAGTGATAGTTCGAGGTATTAAAAGTCGATGTGGTACTGTGCTAGACTACTTATTGCGCATGCTAATTTTTGACATGCGAAAAGTGAGCAAGTGGTTCCATAAGGGACCACCATTGCATTAAAGACAGTGTTTTTATACAATTACAGAAAAGGAGACCGCAAAAAGAAAAGTGTGAAAAGAAAAAAAATTCAATGCTGCGAATGTAATATAGATTTGTGTATTTCATGTTTTCAGTACTTTCATAATAAGTAAATAACAATTTGTACTTTTGTTCAATAAAAATTAAGCTTGAACTAGTGGTGCTTATTATAACCAACAAGTAGTAGTAGTAGTAGTAGTAGTAGTAAAAGGCTCCGACGACTGACAAGTAAGCCCAATGGCCCTTTATGTCCGCCCCAAGAAAATCTACTCAACCTGCTACCTATCCTCCCTCTTCCAAACCACCAAACATTTGTGATTTACAGGTGTACCTGTAAAAGATTAGTGCTCCCTATAGAGACAAAAAAAAGATTCCTAATCATAAAAGTGTATTGAGCCAAAGGTAACAAAAAAACTACAGTTTTCAAAAAAAAAGGGGTTAACCCTTTTAAATAGGAACATTCGGTCCCGGCGATTTTTTTCTAAAAAAATCTATAATTTGTAATTTGTGCCCTTTTGATAAAACATTCAAATCAATCATATGACTAGCTTAAAAAAAAAGTACTATTTAAAAACAGGTATGAGTCATTAGTGTCGCATTTTTTTGTGATAAATAAATTACACAGGCCCACAAAAAAAATTAATTTAAATTACCAATAACGAAACTACGTATTTTTGTGGGTTGAAAAAAAAAATTACAGTAAAAAACTTCGATAATGCCCATTTTTTTTCACAGCAAAAAATATTGTGCACCTGAACTATTATATTTTGGAAGTGCCTGAAAACACCTTTGATCAGAAAGTCGATAACTATAACATATCCAAATTTCATTCAAATCTAATCAAAACCATTTTTCCATAAGATCACCGATCGATCGGTGCGCTCTTTAAAAGAAAATACGTCGGTAGGATTTAGCTAGTGAGTAGTCTTTCCTTCCAGGTTTAGGAATAAAAGTTACTTTAACTTCCCTCCATGCTTTCGGAATGTATTTTATATACATGCCTGAAAAATGTGTGTTAATAGTAATTGACGTTATTTATTTTGTAGCCCGTTGTTATTAATTGGGACTAAAGAAATGCAATATGTGCAGGGAAGGAAGTGCTGGTGTCTTGCCGGTTTCACCTTTACGCATGCGCTATTTTAGACAAAAACTTTCAAATAATTTTTAAACGAGTGTAAAATATCTGTAAAAGAATAAGTTTGCTAAAAGTTTTTTATCGAATTTAAAATGTTTAACAAGTGCTTTTAAGTTTTGTTTTTAAACATAAACTAAATAAAAACTT
Source organism: Brachypterus glaber (assembly GCA_958510825.1). NCBI lineage: Eukaryota > Metazoa > Arthropoda > Insecta > Coleoptera > Kateretidae > Brachypterus > Brachypterus glaber. Next base: position 5,542 of record CAUEHQ010000452.1, read on the forward strand.
ACTACTTGGTTATTTTTATTTAATAAACACTACATATGTTTATAAGTGAATTTACACAGTCCATGCATCTTAAAATTTGTCGAGATGAAAGAAAAACTATTATTCAGTCAATATCTGACGTCATAGTTGTATAAAGCTATTTTTTTTTAATTTTATTAAAATCGTTTCAAAACATTTTTTAAAAAATTTCCGGAAATTTTTAATCATCTTGTTATATATTCCTACTGAGAAAAAACATTGTAATTTTGTATTTTTAAAAGTACTTAGTAAAGAGCTCAGTAAACCCTCTAACTCTAAAACGTACGAATAAGTTATTGACGGTAACTTTGTTTTTCCCACACATACTGCTTTCTTTCCAAGCATTGATGCTTCTCATTCTAGCGCTAGAATTAATTGTGGTCTGCAGTCGTAATTAAAAGCCAATGGAAATGTTTAACAGAAATTGAAAATAAAGAATATTTGAGGGTTTTTAAAAGCAACATTTGAAAGCTACTTAATTTGATAAAAAAAATTACAGAAAAGGAAAACAAAAAAACTTTAATCAGAACTAACTTCCGATTACAATACAATAAATAATTATTTTTCTTTAACCATTTTTTTAGGTAGGTAGACTATTCAGAAATCGCCCAAAATTGTTATTTAAAAGTAAAGTGATCATTTCAAATCCTAAATTGCGACCTCAAAAAAACTTCATTCTCGTGCACTAAGGACTAAAGTCGCTTACTCGTTACGAAAATTACTATTTTTAATTGTTTGCTAGTCGTATCCTTATGTTAAAATTATTGTGTTTGTCGTGACAAACACAATAATTACTATTTTTATATTTGTCCAGTCAGTACGTCACAAATTTTTAAAAATTATCCAAATTTTCGCAATCATTTTATAGGATCACATAATACCTACATTCCTAGAATAAACAAAAATTTCCAGAATAACCTAACGACGGACAAACAGACAGACATGTCAGTCTGCAGACCGACAGATAAGAACGAGTACTATGTGATGAGGACAGACAAAGAGGTGGACCAAGAGAATTTAAATAAAAATTAGTTGAGATAACTTTGCCAGTAGTGTTTTTTAGAGAGTTCATAATCCTCCCATACTCCCATTTTACGGGGGGCAGTCGAAAAGTTATTCTGTTGGTTTTTACATTGCGATATAGGTGATGACGTCAGTTCACTCCCATTTTACGGGGGGCAGTCGAAAAGTTATTCTGTTGGTTTTTACATTGCGAGATAGGTGATGACGTCAGTTTTCCTCCAATTTTTTTGTTATGTACGGGGGACAGTTGGAAAGTTGTGATTTGATCTTAATATAAGGGTGTAATCGAGTTAAGAGAGGCCCCGTATAAAAAAATAAATTATAAATCTGAAAATTAGTAATTATGCAAAGAGTGAAGTTTGATCCCATAACAATCACCTATTATATCCCACACGAAGATTTGGAAAATTGGGTGAATTGGGAACAAGATGCCCGAGATAGATTTCATTTTCAAAGAAGGATAGAAGCAGCTAGTCGTACTTTGAATAAAGTTCTAGAATGTAAAATTCGACTTTACATGTTAATTAAAAATAAAATTGTTAATTTAAATTAGGGAAAATAAAACAAAAGGATGTTATTAATTATTTTTTATTTTTCATTTTGATACAAATTATTTTTTGTGAAACGTGATATGTTTTGTTTTGTTAGACTTAGCTTGGAAAATTTGGAAAACATTTTCAGTTTCGCCTCATACTCTTCAATATCTATTTTTAAATCATGTATTTTTTTTAGATAAATCTCAAGAAGCTCCTTTAACATGTTGTTTGCAAGTTGATCAATCAGGAACTAATTGTTTATATTTTTTTATATCCTGATGCCCCCAAGCTAGAGTTTTTTCAGTACCGGGTATAATAAATCGCTTATCATCCGCATATGAGAGAGCTACTTTATTTTTTTGCTCCACATATACGTTATGTAAATGTGACCGAAAAGTTTTAATTTCACGAAATATTTTTTCCCCTTCTGTCTCTACTACTAATTTGTAATCGTCTTTAGATAAGTCTTTTTTTGAAACTGTATCTGGTATACCCTTTGCCTTTTTTGTTAATTTTCCAGACACATTTACACAATAAGCTTTAGCCCCAGTACCATAAAAGTCATGAATAATTTCACCAGCATACTCATCTTTCATTTTTCCCAAAATTGACTTGTTTACGGAAATTCCATAAGGATTTTCTAGACTGTAATTAGATGTATCGAATTTATCTAAATTTTCCTCTATATCAGCATAGAAATTTTCTGTAAAAATTTGCAGTAGGAGTGAGTCTGTATCAGTGTAAAGCAAAACGGCCTTATCCCCATATTTTAATTTGATGTAGTTGTAATAAAAATCATAAATAAAGGTTTTTGCTAAATCCAAAATACAAAAACCGACATAAATAGGTTTATTATATACAACTTTAATACGATTCATTTGTATTGCTACAAAGTTTTCCGAAAAAATTTTTAAGTCTTTAAAATTTGGCTTGGCAATTAGAGCCTCGGCACCTAATTTTTTACCAATATTTTTCCAATGAGTAATTAGTTTAACATCAACCCTTTTATCCACATTTTCCATGGTTTTTCCAAATACTGAATTGACCATTAATTTAAAAAAATCCTTTTCAAATTTGGATTTAGCATTATTGCGCATTTTAGTATTTAAGTCTATATATCGCTTTAGCCATGGCGACTGATTAAAACTCAAAATCCTATGAATTTTGGTCAGCCTGAGTCCATGTTCTAAAGCTTGCTTAAGATTTCTATAATGTATAATATATTGTGATTTGTTTTCTAGATTTGCAATTAATTTTGTAATTTTAGATTTAGAAACTTCTTTAGATTCTGGACAAAAGGGTAGTTCATTGTCAAGGTTATGTAAATGTTTAGGATATTCCAAATCAACTTCTAAAATATAACCCATTTCGTTTGTGTCGCTAATTTTATTTACATTAATTTTTTTAATTTTTTCCCTAGTCAACCATTGAAAATTATTAACTGGAAGAAATTGTGACATGGCCGCTCCGTATAAATTTGTAGCATCCAAGTATGTGATAAAAGATGTTGGTTTTGATGGATCATAGGTTGACATAAACTGATTATTTGCTTCTGCTTTTCTGATACTACACTGGCTTAAACCGCCCCGTATACCCTTTTTAAGAAAATGATACATATCTAGATCTGTTAAAAGTTCTAACTCTACTTCAGTTTTCTTTAACATTGCACTCCAAGAAAGGCCTGGAGATGTATAAAAATTTGCTGGATCCAACTGATATATTTCCAAACATACAGATCTGAAGTTTTCAAAGATGTCTGCTAACAGAAGAACATCAGATTTTAGATAAATATCTGAATATTCACCCAAAGTTTTACATTTAAATAAATTCCATACATTACAAGCCCGTTGATAATCCTCATCTGTGATACTTTCATTTCTGAGTTCGTTAAAAAAGTTATGTTTTGAAGGAAGTTTCGTGTCATTTAATTTTGAATAAGTATTTATATATGAATAGGGAAAAACACCTTTTTGACGAATCAGTTCAAATTGATCACTATTAGGAAAGTATTTTCTTACTTCACGGCATTGATCACATTTTAGACTTTGACTCAGTTTCTCCAAACCACCCGGTAGGAAATTAAAACTATCTAAAAACCTGATTTTTAAATATTCAGTTACTGTTTTTCCATCAGCACTACTATGTGTAATGAGTATATTTTTCGTGAAAGAAATATATTTTTCTTTATTTTTAGGTAAAACCTCAATATTTGCCTCATTTTGGGCCAACTCTTTTATAAACATATGACTATCAAACCCACTTAAATTATGAAAAAGTACTGGTATAAATTGTGGAATTTTGAAATTTAAATTACAAATTGAATGAGCCGCTCCTCTAAAATTACCAGTTAAATGACAGTGATCCCTTACTTTTACACTATCTTCATCAAACTCTTTTTCACAAATATGACAATTTTTAGTATTTTTAAAAGTTAGTTCTTCCATTTCAGTTAATTTTTTAATAGGAATAATATGACGTAAATATTTTTCAAAAATGTTTCTACAATCTGTTTCTAAAGATTGGATAAAATTATCTGAGACATTTTCACCACGAAAAGTTTTAAATTGTGAAAGATTTTCATCAAAATCACATTTTATATAATAAGCATAAGAGTATGGGATATTAATATGAGTTTGTAAGGTATACGATTTTTCTGGAGTTGGCGCGCAGCTATCTATAGATTTTAAGATAGTTTCAAAATCAGCGTATATTACGAAAGGAACCTTGAGTTTTTTATCATGATCTTGAAATTTTAACAAAGTTGCTGGTACATCGTTTCCTGATATATTAATTTTAAAAGAATTACTGTCAGGTAAATGTACGGATATATGATTACAGTCATTCTCCTGATGACGGTTTAATTTTTTTTTTGTTGAAAAATAAATTAAGCATCCATCACATATATGTTTTTTTCCATTATGCTTTGACAATTGTGCAGAAACTAACCGAGATAAATTTGTTATTAAACAGTAATGATTATTTCCTTCAGCATCACTTATAAAAAGTAAATTTACATGTGTTCCTTTACGTGATTTTGTAAAATATAATGGACCAACAATTTCATATTTATATGAATTATTTTTCCAAATTTTCTCCAAGCCATAAACATTTACAGATATATCATTTAGTTTTTCAAATTTTGTTATATCAGTTAGTTTTACAGGAAATTCGATCCCTTCAAAATTTAAACTGTTTTCATAGATTTTATAGTTTTGAACTCTTTCTCTATTTATATTTACTGGATGTAATTGAGCTAAGATTGACCATAAGAAACATTTCGTATCTTCATTTTGTATATTTAGTACAGCCTTTTTTTTAGTTATGCTTGGTGAAAGTGATATGTACGAAGTGGCTCGTAAAGGATTATACTTGTTTATATTTAATTCCAAGTATAATATTTTTTCCAAGGCCCAACCTAAAACAAATGGTTTCGATTAAAAATAATTGAAATATTAAAACAGTTAAACTTACCGCTATCTTTTTCCGAAAATTCCTTAGATTTCGTTTCAACAGTTTCGCACAGTTCCGTGTAGACCTCCTCAAGGTTGATAGCCTCATTCAAAACCCTAAATTTTGTATTAAAAGATTTTGTTTCATGTTTTTCTTTTGTTTGTAAAACATAAGATCCAAATAGCTCTATATTTATTTTCAGGGATTCTTCATTTTTTAAATAAATTTGAGTCAATCGAACTACTTTAGCCTGAAACGATTTTAGAAATCTTTTTATATCAACACCAAAGTTTTCTGATGGTTTCAAACGAAAACTTGCAATCCTTTTTTGAAATGCAGATTGAATAATCTCAATTCCTTCTTCCAAATCTTTACAACATTTATCGCGATGAGAAAGTGATTTTTTGTGCCCAGCAAACATATTTCTCGCTACATGAATATCACAAACTAAACAGTATGATGTGGCTGAAGTTGAGGGTGCTAAAAGAAGTATTATAAATTGAAAAATCTTACAATGTAAACTGATTTGCTTACTATTCAAACACAGTTGTTTTGTGGCAGAGGTTTTAATTGGAGCACTTGCAGTTCTTTTCAATCCATGGAATTTATTTTGATGTAATTGTAAAGATCTTGTAGATTTTGAAACTGAACCACAAATTTCACAAAGCTGAAAACCCTCATTGCAGTTTCCATGTCGCTTAAGATTATCTTTACGAGTGAATGACTTTCCACAATGTTGACAGTTGATCATTTTTTGGACTAAAACAAATATGTTTATTAGTTAACAGATAGTTTGTAACTACAGTTTTAAAACTTTACATATAATTATATCTTTATATTCAAGGTTAATTTGTTTATATTTTAATAAATTTATCAAATCCGTTTCTATAACGACCTGAATTTAATTTACAATCCTTATCAATAACTACAAAATCATATCTATCTATCCAACACAAAGAACACAATTTCTGAAAATCTTTAAAAGGCATATCTACATTAACATGGTCGTCATAAATGTGTTTTAAATTCGTATTGTCTTGTTGAAAGATAATTAATAAATTTGCATTATCCCTTATATGTTGTTTTGGAACGGCGGAGTAAGTTTGTGCTAGGTAAAATACGTCGGTATTTTTGTGTCGGGAATAGACAAAAAAATCTCTAATAGTACTTTGATTTCCACACACTACGTCGTCAAATATTACGATGGAATTAGGTTTTATTGCAGCAGGAGTTATTAAATTATTGCAGTTTTCAAACTCAAAATATCCTATTTCTTTTACTGGTTTTAATAAAAAACTTAAATATTTATATTTTGGTTGGTTTAAAGATTTTGAGTAAACATATATATTTTCAAATCTAAGTCCGTTCAGGTGTTCTATTAAACTAATTAAAACGTTGGTTTTTCCACATCCCGATGCACCCACGACTAGTCCTCGTTTTGGTCCTCCACAAAATATTGGTCCATGCTTTTGGAATTGTTTATTGTCGAGTTGATCGTGATTTTTAATTGGAAGAGCAAAAGATTGTTGCTCAATTCGCATGTTCCCTTTCTCATTATTTGTATTAGAATGAGTTCTATTTAATAATGTTAATCTATTTAAAAAGTTGTATTGCTTAGAAAATTCAGTTCTAATTTGTACAGTTATATAAAATGAGGGTTCTCACAAAATCTAATATTATTTCTAAACAAGACTTTAAGGAAAGAAGAGGTGCAAAAAAACGAGGCTACGGTTTTCTAAATAAATTTATAAACACATTACCGGTAGAATTACATTTGCCAGGGTATAACTTTTGTGGCCCCGGTACTGACTTAGCGAAACGCCTTTCACGAGGTGACAAAGGAATAAATAAATTGGATGAAGCTTGTAAAGAACATGATATAGCCTACTCCAAATTTCAAGACGTTGAGAAACGTAATCTAGCTGATAAAATATTAGAAAATAAAGCGTACAATAGGTTTAAATCAAGTGACGCAAAAATTGGTGAAAAAATTTTGGCCTTAGGTGTAGCTTCAACAATGAAAGCAAAAACTAAACTTGGTATGGGTATTAGAAAAAGAAATGTTAGAAAAAGACGAAAAAAAGGAAAAGGTGTGCGTAAGAAAGATCTGAATTTTTTTGCGGCGGTTAGAAAAGCTCGTCACAGTTTAGCTAGTTTACCGCGAACATCTAATTTAGAAAACTTAACCAGAGTTGCACTCAAGACACTAAAGAAAGGAGGTCGAAAAATAATTGCACCAAAAGAAAGAATAATACCTATTCCAAAAACAGGAGGAATTTTACCACTCATTCCAATATTCGCAGGTTTGTGTAAAAAAAACATTTTACATTACAAAAATTTTATTTTTATTTTGTTTTAGGACTCAGCGCTTTAGGTTCACTTGTCGGAGGAGCTGCTGGTGTTATAAAGGCCGTTAACGAAACCAAGATAGCTAGACAAAAACTGGACGAAGAAAATAGACATAATTTAGCTATGGAAAATAAGCATGTTGGAAAGGGATTGTACCTACAACCTTACAAAAAGGGCTTTGGTTTGGTCTGGAATAATCGATTTAAAAAAAACTTCTAGAGAAAATACCACATCGGCCACTTACAAATTTTGATTTATTAAAAATTGTAAAAGAACTAAAAATTCCAAATTTTCGCGGTGTATTTATGCGGGATAATCTACCAAAAAGAATTAGAAAAAATGAATGTGGTATCGTAAATTTAGATGTATCTTCTGGACCTGGCAGCCATTGGGTAACGTATGTACAAAAAAAGAATAGGGAAATACAGTACTTTGATTCGTACGGAAACTTAAGACCTCCCGAAGAATTAATTAAATATTTTTTTAGTGATGGTAACGTCAAGAATGTTAAATATAATTATGAACGGAAACAAAAATTCAATCTTTATAATTGTGGTCATTTATGTTTATCATTTCTTTATAAGAACAGTAAAAATAATTAAAAAATTAGTTGAATAATATCACTTGAATTGTAATGTCTTTTACATTAGCTCTTTCGGATAAAAAATCGGTATTAAGTGCTGTTTTTAACCCCCCGATTTATTTAGACGAAAATAGTGATTATGTTATAGGATTATCAAATTTTGAGACTTTTTACTCTATTCCTAATATTGACGAAAAAAATAATAAATTTTATTATAGAGATGAAAATACATTTGTGACTATACCAACTGGGTCTTACGAGATATCCGATTTATATAAATTTTTACATAGGGAACTTAGCACGGGTAAAATATTGCTTGTTTTATATGGAAATAACAATACATTACATACATATATCAGATGTACAGAAAAGATAATTTTCAAAGACGATTCCATCGGAAAAATTTTAGGTTTTGAAAATAAAACTTTAGAAGCAGGAACTGCATATGATTCAGATCATCCAGCAGAAATTTTAAAAATAAATGCAATTTGTATAGATTGTAATATAGCAGAAGGATCCTATTTAAACGGAAAACCTGTTCATATTATTCATCAATTCTTTCCCATAGTTCCTGTTGGTTATAAAATAGTGGAAAGACCTGAAAAAATTTTATATTTTCCCATAAACGTGAAAACTATAACGAACATATCCCTTAAAATACTTGATCAAGATGGTGATCTCATCAATTTTAATGATGAAGTGATAACAATAAGACTACACGTGAAAAAAATTAAAAGTAAAAATGGTTACTAAATATAATCCTTCTTTTACTACTAGTTCTAATAATTTTAAATTAGATGAAGGAAAGTATAAAAAAAAGAAAGTTTCGAAAAAACGCATTTCTAAAACAAACGTTAAACAGATAACACCGAAAAATCATCGGTTTTTAAAATCTTTAGGCTTTACCTTACTAATTTAAAATGAGTATTTTAAATGTAACGGAAAATCTCTATATTGATAATTCAATAACTAGTTTACAATATCATACATATGAACCATATTTACCCAATAAGTTAGGCAATAATGATGAAATAATAATAGCTATACCGGGCGCAGATAAATTTACGTTACCTTGTGAAAGTTTTTTAAATATCGAGGGAAAACTAACAAAATCTGATGGCAGTGTAACTAAAAATTTAACGCTAATAAATAACGGGGTAGCTTTTCTTTTTAAAGAAATCCGATACTTAATAAATGGGCAACAAGTTGATTCAGTTAGAGACGTTGGATTAACCTCAACTTTAAAAGGTTATCTCTCATTTTGTGTTGGTGACACAGTCAAACTGGAAAATGCAGGATGGTTTCCCAAATCCAAATATACAGAACCTATTCTAGTAGATAAAAACGGAAATTTCAATGTAGTTATTGAATTGTCTACATTAATGGGTTTTTTTGAGGATTTTCGAAAGATATTGATTAATGCTAAACAGGAATTAATAATAGTTCGCAGTAATAATGATTTAAATTCTGTATTATATACTGGTACGACAGGTACAGAAGAACCTAAAATTGAACTTATGAAACTTTCTTGGAAAATACCTCACGTATCTGTTGGTTTAGCTGAAGAAATTGCTCTGACAAAACTAATTGATAAAAATGTTGATATAAAAATTGGCTTTAGAAGTTGGGAACTTGTTGAATATCCTGAATTATTGGACACAAATAGACATAATTGGTCAGTTAAGACTAGCACAAGACTGGAAACACCGAGACATATTATTATAGCTTTTCAAACAAGGAGAAGGGATGTCGTGTCAAAAGACATGAGTAAATTTGATGACTGCAAACTTCGAGATATAAGGGTGTTTTTAAATTCAGAGAGATATCCTTGTAATGATCTGTTTATAGATTTCGAAAATAATAAGTTTGCTCAACTTTATGAAATGTTTGCAAAGTTTAGAAGTTCATATTATGACCTTGCAAATATTCCTCTATTTACACCAACAGAATTTAAAAGTATAGCACCTATTACATATATTGACTGTTTACGACAAAAAGAATCAATTCAAAGTGGACCTATCACACTTAGAGTTGAATTTGAGACCTCTGTAAATGTTCCCAAGGAAACTTCAGCTTATTGTTTAATTTTACATGAAAAATTAATAAGTTACAATCCGTTAACAAAAATTGTTAAACATTTATAATTAAAAAAAATAATGAGTTTAGTTATAGATTTTCAGGCATTTAAATTAGAAGGTAATCGATTTTTAATTAAGGAACTTGCAGCTTTTGATGGATTTAGAGTAAGTCACTACGTTTTTAAGGCACCATTTAAATTTAAGGATTTACCAAAATATTTACAACAACAGGCTCAGTGGAATATCAAAAATCATCATTGTATTAAGTGGGACACAGGATATATATTAGCTTATAATTCTCAAAATATTATCAGAGACCTTTGTAAAAATGCTGAGAAAATTTTCATCAAAGGAACAGAGAAAGCTGCATATATTAAAAAACTAACAAAAAAAACAGTAGTCGAATTGAATGAAATACCAGCTATTCAAAAATCAAAACCACTTTGTTTTTATCATAACAATGATTTCTGTGTGTGTTCCCTATCTAATGTATATTTTCTGTATAATAACTTTTTAGTGAATAATTAAATATTTTTTTTAATAATTATTCGTTTTATTTCAACCTGTATATAAAGTTATTCTAAAAGTAATAGTTTTAGTTAAGTGTGGTCTTTTAACACAAAAACATGAACGAACGTTTAGCTAAAGAATTAATTAACACAAGAAAATCTCTTAAACAAAAATATCGTACTTTAAAATCTGATTTAGCGCAATCGGAAAGGGAATTAAAACTTCGAAGTAAACCAATTACGGAACCATTAGAAAAATTTCTAAAAAATATAATACCAGATACAAATATTAAAAGGGAAAAACTAGAAGAATTACCAGGCGCAGTTAAATCAGATCAAACCAAAGATATTTCATTTTTACATTCAACCTTACAAAATAAATTTCACGAAAATCAAGCAGATGCGACACAATTTGCAACACCCAGAACTACAAAATATCAACCTGTTTTGCCTATGACAACACCATCGTTTTTAAAGGATCAATATATAGAGGATAAAACAATACAAGAGGATGACAGTGATGTTGATTTAAATAAAGAAACTAGTCTTCTTGAACAAGTTCAAAATTTATCTACCGCCGCGACTTATCAGGACTACCTTTCTCAATTTGATCCTTTACCTCGGAGGTATATTGATGAATGTATTCATGATACTGAAAATCAGTTTGATTTTAAGTATGGAATTAAATATTCACCAGATTCAGATGTGTATAAAATAGCGAACAGTTTATTAAATTTTAAAGGAAAGGATGTAGTTGTAGAAAATGTTCAATATCCTGGAACAGTGGGACTTTATGAATTACTTTTTAAAAAACATCCTATTGGATATCATAAAAGCGATTTAGAAAATTATATGGATATTTTAAAGCGAACTAATGCATATCGTAAAAACTATAACGAAACTGAGAGCATTCAAGCATCAAATACAGACAAATATAATAATATCATAAGACCATTTTTAGTCCAAAAGGGGATTTTAAGCCAAAAAAACATTGTTTACAGGAGTCCAAAAAATCTGAGAAGTTCAAAAAATAAAACTGGAAAAGGTTTAATGCTTGACCTCTCAAAAAAAAAAATTGATTATATATATTTTGATGACCCTAATGAAATCATTGAACGCCTAAAACTTTTAATTGCCTCACAAATGGCTGGACATACGGGGCATAATAATGAAATTATATCTATAGTTGAAGAACTCCGAGAAAAAAAAATTATAAAATAAAAAAACAAATAAAATTAGGTTAGTTCTAGTCAAGATGCCTATCGATAAGTTTGGTAGACATTATTTAGATGTGAAATATAATTACTCTGAGAAAACAAATTTAATTCATACGGAAACTCCCTCGGTTGATTCACAAAATGTGATTTCTAACCAAAAATTTTTAAATTCCGGAGATAATTATGACATGAAAAATAAAAGAATAATTAATTTAGAAATTCCCAAAAATAAATTTGATGCAACCAATAAATATTATGTAGATAATATTTATCAAAAATCTTTGGAAAATGTCGAAAAAATAAAATCAAATATTGAAAAGATTAATTTAGATAATAGGATAGGTGAAATAATTAATACAAAAAATAAGGATGTATTTACTGTTGTTAATAAAATCATAACAGAAAAATCCTCTGATCTGGAAACTAAAATAAATAAGGATTTTACTCAACAACTTAATAAAAGACTTAGCGTGGAATCAGAAGAAGGATCCAGTTCAAAAAAAATTAAGACATTTGAAGAGAAGTTAGATGAATTTACAAAGGTTAAAGAAAATATTGTAAAAGAAATTCAAAATTTGTCTGAGCAAAGTGAAAACCAAAAAGGTATACTTGATATTTTTCAAAATAAAGTTACCAACAGTGGCTTATTAACTCAGAATATGAATGAAAAACTGGATAAACTTAAAGAAAACTTTGAAAACTCTTTAAAAAACATTGGAATAGAAATTCAAAATTTGTCTGAGCAAAATATTAATCAAAAAGGGATCTTTGATAGTTTTCAAAATAAAGTAATCAGCACTGAATTATCTATCCAGACTATAGATGACAAAATAATTAAACTAAAAGATAATTTTGAAACGTCTATAAAAAATATCGCAACAGAAATTCAAAATTTTTCTGAGAAAAATTCAGCAGGCAGCAGTGACTTAACAATTCAGAATATGGATATAAGTCTGGATAAACTTAAAGAAAACTTTGAAACCTCTTTAAAAAACATCAACACAGAAATTCAAAATTTGTCTGAACAAAGTGTTAACCAAAAAGGGATACTTGACGGTTTTCAAAATAAAGTTACCAACAGTGACTTATTAACTCAGAATATGAAAGAAAGTCTGGATAAACTTAAAGAAAACTTTGAAAACTCTTTAAAAAACATCGACACAGAAATTCAAACTTTATCTGAAAAAAGTGTTAACCAAAAAGGGATACTTGATGGTTTTCAAAATAAAGTTACCAACAGTGACTTATTAACTCAGAATATGAATGAAAGACTGAACAAACTTAAAGAAAACTGTGAAAACTCTTTAAAAAACATCAACACAGAAATTCAAACTTTATCTGAACAAAGTGTTAACCAAAAAGGGATACTTGATGGTTTTCAAAATAAAGTAACCAGCACTGAATTACTAATTCAGACTGTAGATGACAAAATAATTAAACTTGAAAATGATTTTGAAAATTCTTTAAAAATACACTCTGAACTAAATGAAAAAATTAAGAAAAACGAACAAACTATGTTAAGTAATAAGAAAAAAATTCAATATAATGAAATGATTGTGGATTCAAAAATTCAGAAATTATTTTATGAAAGTGTATTTATAATTACTGGTAATGCAGTTACTGACAAAACATTTATTGCTTCACATTATTCAGTAAAATCTAAATATTATTTATACAAATTACAAAACCTAAAAGAGACGTTTCAGCTTCCTTTCAACAAGGCAGTACTAAAAAAAGTAAAATATAGTGGGCCTCCTGCCATTGTCATTTTAAATGATAAGGATTATTATTCTACCACCGAGCTTGGTTTAAGTAATTTAAATAGCAGAGACGTTACGAAAATTGACACTTTTTCTATTGCAACACTAGATCGTAAGGCGCAAGGAAATATTTATCTGGAATTACTGTTACTTTTGCCCATATATTATGAAAAACAGTAATATTAAGGAGCAAGTTGTTACTGAACTTCACAAACCTGCAAGAAAAAAATTTAAACGATGTAGGGTAATTATTAAAGGTTTAAATGATTTATGGGTTGCTGATCTAGTTGAAATGATCCCTTACTCGAAAATTAATAAGGGATATAAATATATTTTAGTTGTAATAAATGCGTTTTCTAAATTTGTATGGTTAGAACCTTTAAAAAGTAAAAAGGGTAAAGATGTTACAACTGCTATGAAATCTATTTTGTTAACTAACAAAAAAGGCCCTAACAATCTACAAACCGATATGGGGCGGGAATTTTATAACAAAGATTTTAGGCAATTAATGCAAGAGTATAAAATAAATCATTACAGTACTTATTCAAATATTAAAGCATCAATAGTAGAGAGGGTAAATCGCACTTTAAAGAATATAATGTGGCGTCAATTTTCCTTACAAGGAAGTTATAAATGGGTGGATATTTTTAAAAATATAGTAAATAGTTATAATAACACTGTACATTCTACAACTGGTTTTAAACCTAAAGACGTTAATAAAAAAAATGAAAAAACAATATTATTACAGTCCTACAGTTTTCCAAAAAAAGTTGTAAAACCGCTTTATAAAATTGGTGACTTTGTTAGAATAAGTAAATATAGAGAGGCCTTTAGCAAAGGATATCAACCCTCTTGGTCGAACGAAATTTTTTCCATTAAGGAAATCAAGTTTACTAACCCCCCAACTTATATTCTGGAGGATCAAAAAAAAGAATCAATAAAAGGCCGTTTTTATAATTTTGAAATTTCTAAGGTTATGTATCCCGATGTGTATCTTATCTCAAAAATTCTACAGAAAAAAGGCACAAAGGTAAAGGTTCGATACCTTGGTTTGGATAAGTCACATGATGAATGGATATCCAAAAAAGATTTCGTTTAGATCTATATTAAGTAAAATAAATATTTTTTTAATTAGTATTCTTTGAGATTGTAAAGTATAATGATGTCCTTAATGACCGATTATTTTGATCTTGTAAACGATATATTATTGTGTTACGAAGATGAAATCGACAAACAACTGTTAAATGAAACATTGTATTTTTCAAAAGCATGTGACTTGAAAATATCTACTGGTCTAAATGTAGCTATGGGATTTGAGCCATGTTTAAGATTTATACAGAGCGATCAAACCATTTCTTTATTGGACTTGGATTGGTATGATTTCTTGGATAATATTAAAATTTTGTTGGAGAATAACCAGGACCAATTAAATTTTGAAGTTAACCTCTATAATTTAACCAAATCTACAGAGGATCAAGAATATTTAAAACTTGAGAAAAAAGAAAAAACTATTATTTTTTCTAAAGAATGTATTGATGAAATTTTATCTTTGCAAATTCTAATTAACTATCGCTTTAAGTATTTAAAAAATTTAGATTTTAAATTTTTTTATACTAACGCTTTACCAATTATATCTCAGTTTGATGATATTATGCAAGAATTGGATAAACTTTCATCACTTTTTTTTAATTCCAATAATTATTTAATATTCTTAGAATTACTACAATTTTATCCCGATGTAATTAAAATAAACTTAGATAAGATAAACTCTATGGAGATGTAAAAAAAAAATAAAAATTTGTTAATCAAATAAAATATTTTATTTAAAACCTACAAACTACAGTCGTCTTTAATCTTAAAAATATTATAAGCTTAATATTTTAAAAATTATTTTTAAAAATATTACACTTATTCGAGAAGTTTAAAATTATAAAAATGAAATTACAAAAAATAAAATATTATGTTACCGGGTTGTTTAACCATAGGGTATCTGCCCGTCAGTATACCACAGGTAAAATTTATGGCGCTCAGGTTAATTCAGGTCCGTTAAAGGGAGCATCTTCGTGACACCTGAGAGTGTTTTTTGTTCGGATTGGACTGCCAAATCCTTAATTTCTTTAAAAGGTAACTAGGATACAATCGTTAAACCAATCAAAGAAATATCAGAACAAAAACATCTCTAACATTAAAATAATAAGAATTTACTCAAAACCAATGCCCTAGTGACAAGAACGTTAATCTTATTTAAGCAAGTTAACATTTTTGTTCTTAGGGTGGTTACCCCCTATGAGTGTTTTTTTGTTTTAAAACAAATTATATTATCACAAAACATAGAATAGAATAACATATATATATATAATTTAAAATGTTATATGTTCAATTAAAAATTACTAAAATAACTGTCAAATAATTTGAAATGTTGTAAAAATGTATCATATTTAAAACATTCTGTACAGTTAAAACTTTGATAAATACATGGTTCTTGAAAATGTTTCTTGCAAATCATGCAGTGGACGTGCCCGTAGCCATGGGAATGGATGTGGATTACTAATAATTCTTTTGTATAATTTTTTATATCAGTTATTACTGATGGTGCACACCTCATACAAGTTATTAAACATTTTTTCGATTCATTAATTAGCAAGAAATAGTTATTACATGTTATTAATTGATATGGATGGTACACTAAATTAGTTATATTTGTTTCCACTTCTGGCTCTAAAATATCCGAAGCGGCTCGATTCACCGGTAAACGGTGCCAAATACTAGCAACGCCTAAAGCTCTAGTTTGTCCTGCGTTCCACTCAAACTTTAGAAGATTTTCAGTAACTTCGTTTTTCTCAAATTCAAAATCGTAAATACATATGTAAGTTGTTAAAATTTTGGTTTCTGCTGTACCATCAAAGGCCTCTTCCATATCAGCCGTACACGGAAATTATTTTTCTTCCATATCCAAAAAATGTTCAGATTTACTTTCGATGTGATCACCCAGGAACCTTTCTGTTTCAGCATTAAGATTTTCAGACGACATTTTAAGTTGTATGTTACTAAAAAAAAAAAAAAATATAAATATACAATACTAAATAATTTATTGCAAAAATAAAATACCTTAATTTAAAAGGTTCATAGGCTTTACTCGTACGTATCAATATCTACAAAAGCACATTCCTTTCCATCTATTATTTCAGTTTTTATTAGTTCAATATATAATTTGCCATTATGATTGTGATTATAGTCTGTAACTGCTTCTTTCGAAAAAAATTCGTAAAATTTATTAGGTATCCAAACGGAAAAGTTTTCCAACTTGGCAACTAAACTTCTTTGGTTTAAACCATCAAATTCCATAATCGATAAAATTTTATATTTTTTTCCAATAAGAAGACTAATTGGTTTTTTTATTTCACGTTGATTGGAATTAAATTTTTTTTCTTTTAATTTTTGAAAATTCATCTAAAATCAAAAAAAAAAAATAATTAAAAAACAGTAACACTTTTTTTTAGAAATGTATTTTTAACTTACTTTTCTTAAAACTGATGTAACACTTTTTTTAGAAATGTATTTCTAACTTACTTTTCTTAAAACTGACTGATTGTATGGTTTTTTTGCATTTTTGTTACTAGAGTAATTTTAATTGTTATTTTGATTAAAAAAATTGTTTTTACTCTACACTTTTTACAATATATTATTTTTTGGGTTTCTAAAATATTTTTACATTTTTTACTTTTTTTTTTAAAAATTGTTTGGCAAACACTACATTTTCCTCTTTTAACATAGAAGACTTGTCGCTCCATAACTAAAATAAATTTTTCAAATTTTTCCAAAATGCATTTTTAGTATTAACTAACTTTATATTAAAAATAAAAAACAGTAAAAATTTAAAAAATATAAAAATCTTTTAAATTTTTTCAAAAATAATTCAAAAAAAACAAAAAGGTCTGTAATTTTTTTAGTTTAGAGTTACAGATCTATTCATTTTTTTTGACGAAACCCATATTTTAAAAAGTTTAGTCACCAAGGTAAAAATAAATACAAAAAATTAAAAACAATGACAATTAAAAAATAAAAAAGGTATATATGGTTTATAATCTGTTTAAAAAAAAATCATAAACCAACATAGTTTCAATCATTCAAAAAAAAAAAAACACGTATAATTTAAATTTAAAGTCTACCGTTAGAATTTTTTTGAGAAAAACCATTTTTTTTAAATAAAAAGTTAAACAAATTTTTATTTACTAGCATCAAAGATTTTTACTAGAAAAAAAATGCACTTTTGTGTTAAAAATATGATTTTAAAATTAAAAATATAATCCAAAATAAAAATGTTTAGTGAAAAAATAATATATCCTTACCTTTATAACTTTAAACTGAACTAGAACTTAGTTCCACTGAACGAACTTAAGAAATTGATGATATTCTAACACAAAAATCAAGTTTATATACAAAACAACTCATTAATTATTTATTAACTTTAATGATCACTGCGTACTAATTGTCAACATTGAATCATATTTCATGGTCACTGCATACTTATTGTTAATAACATATTGCATCATATTATACTTTATACTAAGTGTCCAGAAATAAATAAAAACTACACGTTCATATTTAAAATGACATAGCGTAGTGGTTAGCGCGTCTGAATAGTAAATCTACTATCGTGAGTTCGATTCTCACTGGTGTCGATTTGCCTTTTTCAGTTAGTTAATAATTGAAATTTGGTGAAGGTAAAAAGAGAAACGAACACTCCCTAGAAACTGGTTCGAAAGTCAGTCTAAGCCGATGGTTCCCTCTGCTACTAGCCCACACAAGTCCTGCACTTAGGGGATGCTTAATTAAGTAGAATAGTAAGAGGTTAAACAAAAATGTAATTTAATTATTTAATTCAGTAATTTCACTGTTTCTAAATGTATACAATTTTCTCCTATTTTTATAAAAAATAAATACAATTAATAAAAAACTAATAAATAAAATAAAAAAGAAAATTAGAAAAAGTATTAACTTATTAAAATAATATCTTTGTTCATCCATTATTTTTTCTTCCCATTTGTTATTCCAAAGATTCTGGTTCCATAAAATTGTGTGCCAATCGGTTCTTAGGCTACTACCGTTAACAAAAGACATCATAAGTTGATAGTTTAAAAATGTTTTATTATATATTTTTAAATTATTGGAATCGTCAATAAATATTTCCATGATATAATCTTCATATTCCAGAGTTTTTAAGGACATTCTTCTGAAGTTTTGCGGCCAATTAGGAACTTCCAAATTAACATCTACATTACAAGAAGAGGTAGAGGTTATGTACATTTCCTTAACATTATAAGGTTTTAAAAATATAAGTTGTGGATTGGAAAAAAACTCAACAATAACAATTCGTTAATCATGATGTAATTGCCTTAAACAATGTTTAAATAATGACTTAAAGTTAACTTTATCTAATATTATATAATAATTTTTAAGTAATGACCTAAAGTTAACTTTATCTAATATTATAAATAATTTTTGAAACACTCGGTATAAAACCGTGTTATTAAATAAATTGATTTGCAAACTTTCCAACAGTTTAAAGAAACGCATGAAAAAAAGCAATTAATTCTAAACAAACAAAGTAGTTACATAAATGCAACTTAATAATGTACAAAAACACTTAAGCAACGCAAACAAATTAAAGTCAATATGTATACTGAATTAAATATTTTATTAATTTTCATACACTATAAAAAGTTATAGAATTATTTTGTGAACCCTCCAAAATTATCTATAAAAGAAATTTTCCGACTGTACATAACAAAAAAAATTGGAGGAAAACTGACGTCATCACCTATCTCACATCTCGATATATTTACGCACTACTTTTTTTGCGGTACATTTACGCACTACTTTTTGCGGTACTTTTTCACAGTAATTTTGCACTGTACATTTACGCGGTACATTTACGCGCTACTTTTTTGAGGTACTTTTTTGCAGTAATGTTGAACGCTACTTTTTTCCAATAATTTGACGTGCTACTTTTGCACCATATTTTTTCGCAGTAATTTTGCGCGCTACTTTTCCACCATACTTTTTCACTCTGCTTTTTCATGCTAGGTTTACTTGCTTGCTAAAATTTTAATGGTATTATTTAGATTTTTGTCAGTGCGCGGTACATTTACGCGCTACTTTTTCGAATTACTTTTTCGCAGTAATTTTGCGCGCTACTTTTCCACCATACTTTTTCACTCTTCTTTTTCATGCTAGGTTTACTTGCTTGCTAAAATTTTAATGGTATTATTTAGATTTTTGTCAGTGCGCGGTACATTTACGCGCTACTTTTTCGCAGTAATTTTGCGCGCTACTTTTCCACCATACTTTTTCACTCTGCTTTTTTATGCTAGGTTTACTTGCTTGCTAAAATTTTAATGGTATAATATTATTTAGATTTTTGTCAGTGTATTTTATTTGTGGAATATTAATTGTTTGTGTTTACTAACTTGAATGCGATGACATCATGTTTTTCCGTGAACAGCTAAATTAACATAAACAACTAATTAATTCTAAAACGCAAACAAATTATACATACATTATTATTAAGAGCAATTCCACGGTAATTGTCGTTCCAACCGCATAAAAAATAACACTTTTTTTAAAAAACCAACAGAATAACTTTTCGACTGCCCCCGTAAAATGGGAGTATGGGAGGATTATGAACTCTCTAAAAAACACTACTGTTAAGCTTTGGTTTTAGTGAAATTTTGATTATGCCATAGCATTTTCAGTGCTTGTAGTAGTTTTATAAATAAGAATACAATAGTCGAATTTTTGCATAAATAATAAAGCCCGACACCCAAAAACCATCACACAATTTATTATTTTTAATTAAGGGAACTGGTTTAATAATTATTATAATTAACTTTGATTGTTTAAATTTCAATAATTATCAAAAATATGATTTCCTGGCATGAAGTTAGCAACTTAAAAAAAAACAATTTTACTGAAACAAAATTACCTAATACCATTTTAATACGTTTTACAATACATTTTAAAGCAATTTTAAATGCTCCAAATAAAACTAAACCCGAAATATCTTTAAATAATTTTTTACAAAATATTACCAAATCTGCATACTAGCGACATCTATGCGCAAAATCCTGCACACCACTTGCGACACAAGCCTGAAGCTATATGTTTGGTTTGTAGACCAGCTATTTTTGACATGTGAGGTTATGTTTAATTTGGAAACAAAATATCAAAATTTATTTAGTTTATTTGTTAATGAATGTATATCTATGGAAATCCAAGCCTAGAATAAGAATTGACAGTGCTCCTAGTGATCCTACGATTGTGGCATGTTTAGAAATTCTGTTTTCGGAGAATACCATCCTAAACACTGGCCCCCATAAACGTAATATGAGACTTAATACTTATAAATGATACCTATGACGTTCCAGGAAATAACAAACAGGTAAATTCAACAAGTTTAATTGTATGGGGCTACCATTACAATCTAAAATGTTACAAGTTAGTAAACCGAGCTAAAAACAAAGGTTACAGCTTATTTTGTTTTTTTTTAGCTTTTTTACAGAATTAAATCTTTGTTTAAATTCAAAAGCAATACCATGATTCATATGAAAATCTGTGGATACGCAATGTACTAATGAGTTTGTATTATTTTCAGTCAATATGTTTTCATAAATAATTTCAATATTATCGTTTTGAGGTATTTTTGTACGTAGTAAATCCTTATAAATAGTATCATTTATTTTTATTATATTGTTATTGTTATTATTAGTTATATTATTTATTTTAATTCTAGAAAGTGCGTCAGCGTTTGTATTTATTTTTTTTTATATACGATGTCGTACTCAAATTCTTCTAATTTTAAGCGCCATCTTACTAATTTTGAATTTGGTTCTTTTAAATTAAATAACCATATTAAAGGATGATGATCAGTAAATTTACGGCCATAAAGATAAGGACGAAAATGTTTACATGCCCAAATATTCCTAACAATTCTTTTTCAAAAGTACTATATTTTTGTTCAGTTTCATTTAAAGTTCGTGATGCATAACTTATTGGTTTATCAGATCCTACAGTTCCCTGTGACAAAATGGCACCAAGGGCGAAATTTGAGGCGTCTGTGGTTAAAATAAATGGATTTGTGAAATCTGGGTATTGTAATATTGGAGCGTTCATTAAAAGATTTTTACATGTTTGAAAAGAGTTTTTAAATGCATCATCATGTATTATTTTTTTATCTTTTTTTAGACATTGGGTTAAAGGTTTTGTAATTTTTGCAAAAGGTCTTCAATAAATTTACGATAATAGCCAATTAATACTAGGAAACTTTTTATTTCAGTTACTGTTCTTGGTAAAGGGATTTTTTATAGCTTCTAATTTATCAGGATTTGGTTTTACTCCATATGGTGTTACAATTTGTACTAAAAATGTAACTTCTTTTCGTAAAAATTCAGATTTATCTAGCTGTACTTTAAAATTTGCATTTCTTAATCTATTAAATACCTTTTTTTAATTTTCAATATGTGCTACTACTAAAAATTACTATGTCATCAAGATATACTAAACATATTTCATTATAAAGTCCGCGTAGAATATTATCCATGATTCGCTGGAAAGTAGAAGGGGCGTTTTATAACCAAAAGGCATTCGTTTAAATTCATAGTGTCCATGCTCTGTCGAGAAAGCTGTTTTAGATGAGTCAGAATGTTTCATTTCGATTTGATAAAAATCGTTCGCTAAATCTAAAGTTATGAAATATTGACTTTTCCCAAGCTTATCTAAAATTTCAGTGATATTTGGAAGGGGATATTTATCTCCAATTGTTTTTTTCATTGAGTTTTCGATAATCAATAACGATTCTCCATTTTCTTTTTCCTGATGCGTCCATTTTCTTTGGAACTACCCATATTGGACTTGAATAAGGTGAAATGGAGGGTTGAATAATATCTAACATTTTTTCAATTTGAGATTTAACTTCTTTTTATGAATTTCTGGGTATCGATAAGTTGTTGTAAAAATATGAGTATCATCTGTTAACCGTACTTCATGTTGTATTTGATTTGAAAAGCTTAAAAGAACCTTTTCACAGTAAAAAATATCTCGATATTCGTAACATAATTTTCGTAACGCATTGTATTCCTCTTGATTACAGTGATCAGTAGGTAAGCTTTTAAATAATTATCGTGTTCAGTATATTTATTATTTTTAAATTGATTAAAATTGTTTATATTATATATTTCAAATGAATTAAATGGTTCAATGTCAAGTGGTTCATTTATAATTATATTAACAGGTTGAATACTTGAATTTAAAATATTAGTATAAGCATAATTATTTATAACATTAACAAGTGCTTGCGGTGATTCTACATTTTCTTTAAACTTAATATATTTTAAAATACCAATGCCTCTTTGCATTTTAACTGGTAATTTAGTAAAAATTTGCGTTCTTGCCGGTATAGTTATTCTATAATTTAATGGTTTATTGAATGTTTTGTTATTATTGTTAGTACGTGCTTTATTACTTATTTTGTAATTTATTACTTCATTGAGTATAAGCGGTATTTTAGTCTGTTTCGTAAATATACATTTCTTTTCTAAATCTATTTTTGCATTTAACTGACGTAACAAATCTAAACCTATTAATCCTTCATATTTATTATTAATATTAAATAAAATTTATGTATTTCATTTGTTTTAAATATATTGATAAGGGCATTTCCATGACTTCGTGGTGATAACTTATATTATGCGCGGTTTCTATGTTAAATAGTTCATTATATATATATATATATATATATATATATTTTATAAAATTTATGCGCGAGATTAGGATGTGTACTACCCGTATCTATTAAAAATGTTGCATTCAATTCTTTAATTAAAATATAAGGTAACGTTTTTGTTAGTTTATTTAATTGTATTTTTTCTGTTTGTGTTGAGCTAGTTACTTGATTTGGGTTTGATCGCGAGTATGGGAAAATTTGGTTTCTGAGTTTTTCTTTGTTCATTTCTTTGATATTTCTGTGATAATCATTATTTTTATTTAAATTATAGACTTCTTCTGCTATAAATTTAGGGTTTTGGTTATTACTAGTTCTTGGTTCAAAATAATTACGAGGGTTACGTGGGAAACCTTGATTTATACGCGTATTACCAGAAGATGTATCCATGGGTTCTGGGTAAGACGATATTTTTCGTTGATTTAAATTAAATTGTGGTTTATTAAATTGATTAAATTGAGGTCGTTGAAATTGAGGTCTTTGAAAAAATTGTGGTTTATTAATTTGTGGAAAAGTTTGTCTTGGATTATAATATAGTTGAAAGTTTTGTCTTGGAAATTAAAAGTTTTGAAAGTTTTCTGGTTTCGTAAAATTAAAGGGTTGCTGAAATTTAAAGGGTTGTTTAAATATATTTGGGGTTTGTTGAAAGAATGTTTTTTGTTGAAACTAATTAAAATTAAATGGTTTAAATGGTTTATCCACCGTATTTATAAATAAAGTATTTGGGGTTATTTTTTCAGATAATTTGTGATTAAAATTATTTAAATTATTATCTTTCTTTTGCGCATAGAGAAAATTTTCTTCCTCAAGTACTAAAGCCATTGCTTTTTCTAGTGTTTCTGGATTTCTTAATCTTACGTTACTCTGTAATTGTCCTGTTAAATTTCTAATAAAAGTTTTTAAAGTTAAATTTTCATATTCCTGCATTTTAATAAGTTTTGCAGCTAAAGGTATGTCTTCTAAGTTTAATTTTGACAATACTAAACTTCTTATGTCTTGTAATCTAATTCCAAAATTATAAAGGGTTTCGAATTTATTAGGTGTTAATACATATAATTCCTGAACGAGACAATCTAGATTTCGTTGATCTCCGAAACTTAATTGTAATATATTTTTAACTTCATCCCAAGTATGCAAATTGACTCGTAAACCTATTAAAGTTAATGCTCTATCTTACTTATTAACGCTTTTAAAATAAAACCATTTAATTGATTGTCTTCAGGGTCAGAAACAATTCTATGAAATTTTCACAGTTATTGATAAATATGTTTAAAGTATGTGAATTACCATCATACGGCGTTATAGTATCTAAATGCAGTTTTAGTAATTGATAGTTTGCCATGTTTACTAAATGATAACTAAAGAAGGGTATTGTTTTAAATAGGAGTTTTGGGCTAAATAAGAAAAATATGTTTTTGTTTAAAAAATTACAAAATGATGAAAAGAAATGATAAAAAACTGTGTTGTTTGTTAATAAAGAACAAAAGTAAAAAACAAATTAAAAACTTAAAAAAGGAATTATTTGTTATCGTAAACCCGACAACATCGCATTATTCTTGCGCTAAATGTGATATCATATTGAAAAAAAGCAATATTTTTTGTTTGTCTTAAAACCAACATAAATACATTTAGGTAGAATGTATAATAAAAACACAACACAATATTAATTAAATATATCTATTTTTAAATAAGTATTTTTAATTAATATTAAAAGTTAAAAGTCTATGTGTAACTTTTTCATAATCTAGTTTTGAATCATATCATGGTAATAAAGTAATTTAACATGTTGAAACCCACATTAAATTACTTGTCTTGGGTAACACTGTCCCAAGGAACTACATGCTTTGGGTTATCGCTGAAACAGCTGGTTTGCTTACAGTATAAATACCTCAAAAATATCTCCATAATCGTACTGAAACATAAGAAACTAGTCACATAAGTCCAGCCTAATTACACATTGAATTACAATATATTGAATCCGTGAAAACTAATAAAACACAACAAAATATTTTAATATAATAGTTAAGAGCAGTGAACACAACACAGACCCTTTCCTTTGGCCCCACTGTAGTAGTTAACGTGCAAAGTTATTTTTATTTTGACGAGATGATATTTGACACTTGAAGTTTCGTGCAATGTTGCCAAATCGTACATTGACAGATTAATTAAAGTATGTTCCGGCTAAGTATTTATTTTATATCTATCTATAAGCTTGTAAAGTCTTATCGTTGCAGGTGATTTAGCCCGAAATGGGATACCCTCCTATACAGTAAAAATTTACAATAGGGGAAACTTAAATTATTTTAATTTATTTTTAAACTTATTAATTAATTAATTTTTTTTCTTAATATTTCTTAAAAACTTATTCTTAATATTTAATATTTCTTCTTAAAATTAATATTTAATACGTATTATTTTTCAGTATTTCTTTTTTTTTAATTACTTATTTCTTTCAAATTTTTACTTAATTAATTCAAATAAACAGTTCAATAACTTGAATAACTTAGATCCCTAGTTGATTGAAGAATACAAAAAAAAAATAAGCAAATATTTTATATTATTTATTTACAAAGTATTAGTTTAAAAAATACAATATTTTTAGCTAACAAGGACCTTTTATAAAACTATACAATACACTGTAATTTTTTTTATGTTTTACAATATAAAACACTGGTAACGTGACATTATAACTTTAAATTGCAAATTTGAAACGAAGTGGCTATTTTGACGTCCGACTATTACTATTATCATCAGTCTTTAAAATAGTCATTTACTATTTAAAATGTTACATATACCCTTAATTCAGTACACCCTTTATATATTATGGTTCGATTAATTTACCTTTCCCATCTTTGAACATATTTATCGTTTTTTGTTTGGTAAATCTAGAATCTGCAAGGGACAAAGCCTTCCATTATTCCACTGTAAATTTTAAATGTTTTTTTTTCAAATCCTTTTAGTTTTGAGGCCCCAGTCTAAGTTTAATTAGTTGAAACTTCACAATTAAATATAATGTCGGCAAGTTTGTAACCAACTTTAAACTTTACTGGTCACCAGTGGTTTCGGAGAATTTCGTCATAAACTGAATCTTTAAACATACCCAAGCAGCAAAGCTGGTAAAATAGGAGACGAATCGTTCTCTTTTTCAACTTCCAAGAATACTCTACTGCCTTGATAAAGTTTATTTTACGTTTAATCGTGGTAGATCTTACCAAAGTGGAGTGCTTTTTCTGCGTAAATTATACGTAAAAAAGTGGTTACACTAGACGATCTTACTTCAAGACGATTAATTTTTAAGGTAAAATAGTCCGCTTATTCGCACGTTTAAACGTAGAATATACCGAAATATACCAATAAAAGTCTTAATTTTACCCAATTTGGAAACATTTAATCTTATTATGTTGGCACTTGAAAATTTTGACGAAACGAAAATTTTGACGATGGCCATCTGTATTATTAAATTAGTATTAATACTTAATGTAAAATGGCCAACAAATATAACTGCTTAAGCAGAATTCTGATAAACGTAAACATAATTATAATTATAATATATAATGCATATGTATAAATGAGTGGGCACAAAATTTAGTGCGCGTGAGAATTTTTTGAAAAATAAAATGAAAAAGTTACAAAAAAAGCAAGCGCCTTAAAAAATCATAAGTTTCAAAGAAAAAATTGTTAATATTTAGACCTTAAATAAAATATTTTTACCTATTATTGGATTAAAATGTTTTACAAATGATTTTTTTTAGTTAATAACCTTGTAGGTATATGTTCTTTTTGTTCTAGCAGAAAACTTTTTAATATTATTATGAAAATAAAAAATATCAATCGAAACTGCTAAAAAAAAATGGCGAATTATATTGTTTTTACCAATAAGGCGAAAAAACTAATAATTTATACTTTGTAAACTAATTTTCCAAGCCTTTAGCAAAAAAAGCACGTTTAAATGTGAAATAGTCTTACCAAAGTATATCAGTATATTAAAGTTTTTTGGAATTTTCTACTACAAGTACTATTTTACCGATTTAAAACTATTTCACCATTTTTAGTATGTTAGGGTTTTGAGTTTTGTAGTGTTTTTATTTTTTAACGGTTGGCTGCCATAAATATGCGCGCGTTTTTCTGACAGAAAATTTCTGGCTTGTATGTGTGTTTTTAATAAAAGTTTATTTATATTCTATGACTACAGTATCTTTAATACAAATAAAAGTAAAACATGTGCGACTATTTTAAAATTGTGTCTCGTATCGTGAGGAGCAAAATAGAATACGCCTATGTGCCCCACAGCTGGGAAAAGGATGGCATTCTGTCATGGCCCCCGAAAAATGCGGTTACCCTAAGGGAGGATGCTTCTAGCACCCCCCAAGCCGACTGGCAAAAATATTCATGCATTTTAAAGAAAAATTTTATAACGAACAGTGAGGATGCTGGGCTGTGGGAACGCTACTACGTCCAGGAGTCTGAGGCGGAGACAGACATAGAAAACATAAAGTAAGTATTTGCAGATCTGGAATATTATTACATTTCTTAACATTTTACTATTTAATATATTAAGGCACATATATGTGCCTTGATTCTCTATAGAGCTGTTATAACAGCCATTATTTCTGTTGATAGTAAACTTTTGGTTATGAAACTGAACTAGGGCCGGACAGAACCGAGCCCGGGGGAAATTTTATTAGTGGGCCCCCTTTTTTGCAAAACAGTCTTCGCTCTTAAAAAAAAGCTTTACCCCTGGGCCCCCTCAGAGATGAGGCGAATCTTACCACCACAAGTGTTGGTTACCAACGACTTAAGAAATGTTTTAGGTCCAAAGATATTATCACTTCCTATAGATCTATAGAAATTTGTTAAAATTAATTGGTATTCCCAAATTCATGGTGAAAATTTATTATTGAGGTTTACCTCAAGGGGCCCTCTAAATAAATTCTCTTAAAACATGGATTAACCTTAGTTTAAATTAAATTAAGAAATTCTTGATCCTTACTCATATTGGAGTTGATTTAAATAAACCATAGAAAAAATTGTTATCTCTCCAAAATATAAATTTATTGTCTATTAAACAAACATTACAGCGACAATTGTTTCGACTTTTTTAACATAAAGTCATTTTCAAGCTACAAATAATAAAAAATTAGGTTGAAAATGGTACAATTCCTTTTAGAAAAACTTACTTTTTTAAATTTATAAACAAATTAACTTGAGTACACATTATTAGAAATGTCATACTGACCTTAACAATATTATTTTTATAAAATCTTCAAAAATTAAACAAAAAGAAAACTACAATAAGTTAAAATAAAATAAATTAATGAAATCTAAAATTTAAAATTGAATAAAAATCTGGGACATCTATCATAAAGTAATCCAAACTATATTTGAAACATTCTAAAGGAATTATCTTTAAACTGCAAAAAAGTAGTTGAACATAAAAAAAAGGAAAGAGATTAATTTATATTCAACTTGGTAATTGGAATAAAATTGGAGAGGTGGCAGCAAATTCATACCTAAAACTCAAAAACAAACCAAAAAGGGACAAAATTTTTGGAAAAATTATTAAACAAAAATATTTATTCCAAAGATTAATGCTCTGTAAGGGGACAGGCAACAATCTCCGGTCTAACATTTAAAACATTATTGTAAACATAAATATTCAAAAAATCTATTTGTTCATTAACTAACCTATCCCTATGAAACTTTTTGTTGTACAAAATGGCAAATTGTTCTAGCAGATCTGTAACTCTATCGTTCCTAGAAATATGCAAAACACTTACTTCATTTTCATAGTCATGGTTGTTGCACAACACATGGTTGGCAAAGTTGGACTTATAGTTCAGACCTGCTAGATCAATATTATTCGCACGTAGTAAACGAAAGTGTTCGTTGGTTCTTTTTTTCTATGGTTTAGTTTAAATTGGTTTTACTGTTTCATATTTAATTGAGTTTTTAATATTTGTTATTTATCTTTTTTAGTCCTTTACCTGTTGCCTACCACCAGCAAAAAAGGAAAAAAACAATGGAAGCCGTAAACCCATATAAAAAAACATACCGATATTCAGAAAATATTAACTATTTGTTAGAAAAATGTCAGCAGGTGTAGTTTTCAGTTCACGAGAGTGCTTATTTTTCTACTAGGCAAAGCCGAGTAAAAAAGCAATGAAAATGGTGTGCGTATACTATTTTTCGTACGACCTAACATCGAAACATCCAAAAAACGAAAAAAAAATCATAAAATTAATTTGTCAATTTGAGGTTATGTGTTTGACCTTTAGCTACTCATTTTCTGATAGCAGATATGTAAAATTAGCTGAATGTCACTTCCCAACCGTTGTTATAGGCAACGCATGGGAAATAAGCACTAACTACTAACCAGGTCATAGGAAAAGTATTAAACTCCTGTAATTTTATGGACTTACGCCTTTTTTGAAAAAACCCAACAAACGATTATTTTGTCTTTGGTCTTAAAATTAATAATAAGACCTATACTGTTAAAAAACGATAAAAAAATCTGCTGTTCAATTGTTTTTGTCAAAAAGTTATTTCCCGCACACCGTGTTTTGCTATCAATATTTATTTTTTTCTCTGAAACGCTTAAAGTCTCCATCGATTTGATTGCTGAAGTCATAAATACATATTTTAAGCGTAATCCTCTATTTTTTTCAGAATTTTTAAAGGGCGGTTTTTTCATAGTTAATATAACAAGAAAACCACGACCGCGTAGCGGGAGGGGTTTTTGCATTCGCTGGGTCGAGTGCTTGATAAGCAAAAAGGTTTTCGTAAGTACAAACAGCAAACTTAGACGAAAAAAACATGAGGTTGCGTTGTATTTGTTAAGAAAAATTCACAATTCAAATAAACAAAATTATAAACTTTAATTAAAAATGAAAATAACCACAAGAACAATTTTTAAAACGTTTCTTTATAATATATTATATTAAGCTAATTAAAAGTACAATTGTGAAACACACAATTTTCAAATTTTAGTCCTTGTTTTGTATTTGGTGCAATAATGCTTGAAGATGAACTAATGGTTGTTGTTGCCCTATCTTGTGCTAAATTCTTGTCTTGTACCAAAGGTAGTACTGGTGCTAAATTAGATTCTATATTAGATGAACGAACTTTATCTAATATGGTGGTATGATTTAGTTGTAAATATGGCTTTATAGATGAGGAACTTGAGTGGCCACTAATTTTTATTAATTCTTGCTCTTGTACTCCTTGCCTAACCATATTTGAAATGACTGTGGCGCGACTAGAATGATTTGTAATTTTTCTCTTTTTTGTGTCCAATCCAGCCTTTTTCGCAGATATTTTATTCCACTTAGAAAAAGTATTTTTTCCAACTGGGCTATTCTTGTACCATATTCCGGTTTCTTTCCAGTTAGGATTCGCAGTTAAAAAAAATCGATTAGTAATTATATTTTTATTCCGTTTTTCTACCAGTTTTTTATATAATCGAACAGGACATTTATCAGCATTCTGGGTATTTGGTGTAAGCCATTTATTGTCACTACATTTTTGATCTCCTCCTTGACAAGTTTTCGTAAATACCGGATTGTAAATAATTCTTACAGATTTCTCACCGTTATTTTTCATTTCTTCTTGAAAATGCCACAATAAACAATTTACACCTTCGCCGCCGCGCCAAGCTAATTCAACAGACGCGATGTGAAAAAATTTCATCTGGAGTCCACTAGGAGTATTTTCATCATTTGCGTTAATTATTAAATGGTACTCGTCCAACTCCAGAGCAGATGCACTTAATTTTCTTTTCGCTGGGTTTGATTGGAGTTGCTTTCTAATTGCGTTTTTAGCCATTCTAGCGTTCGAAAACTCTACATCTATAAAAGGATTAAAGCTTCTTTGGTATTCGGTAAAATATTTTTCCTGTAAAATTTTTGCCGTCGTATTCCATATTGTTTTTACGGAACACTCTTTGTATTCTTCCCCGTTAACTTTCCTCATATTTATAGCCCATGTTTTTAATACTGATGCTATTTCATCGATTGTGGTTGTGCTGTCCAATAAATAACCTTTTTCCTCGCAAAATTCAGTAAACTGCTTCCATATGGAATTTTTCGTCCTCACAGTGTTAACCGGCACAGCTGATTTTAAAATTATTTCCACATTTTCTTCAGAAATACTAGCAAATCTATCGCCCATTTTTAAAAGTTTACTATGAAGACGCGCAAATGACTTATTCACAAACTAATTTGACAGTACTTTTCATAGGTGCTGTGATATTGTTCAAATATTATTTTCTTGGTTACCCGCAACTAAAATACATAGTAACGGAAAAAATCCTCAGTACCAGGGATTTTTCGATTTAAAAATAGGTGATTCGCTGAAAAATGTACCCGATTCGTGACTGGATTGGTTGAATGACATAATAATAATGAAGTGTGAATTTTTCAAAAAAAAATGAAAAAAAATTTGTTTTTGATTTTTTGTTTTATACATATAGATATATTTTTTTTCAAAATATATTTTTTTAATAATACAGACTCTTGTGTAAAAACTAAAAAAAAAATTATTGTCCTATGTCTTACTGATAGGAAGCTATGAATTTTTGAAATTTTGTCAAATATTCAAAAACGTTCAAAAAGCAAAATTTTGAAGGGTCGTAATTTCCAAAATATTCAAAATTTTTAAAAATCCTTTAAATTACAATATATGGGGTATAGTGCTACAACATATCCAAAATTCAAAAAAATTAAAAAATTTTTC
Source organism: Brachypterus glaber (assembly GCA_958510825.1). NCBI lineage: Eukaryota > Metazoa > Arthropoda > Insecta > Coleoptera > Kateretidae > Brachypterus > Brachypterus glaber. The sequence continues at coordinate 37,573 of CAUEHQ010000452.1, forward strand.
GCAACCACTGATCGATTTGAAATGAAATTACTCATATTTTGATACAGAATTCCGCATAATTATAAATGAAAATAAAGTTTAGTATTTTAAATTTTCAACAGTCGGTGCGAAAGCCGTCATACCAATATATGCCACTGATGATCGCAAAAAAGCGTGAAATAGCAGCTATATGACATTTTGTCAACAGTTTTTTTATTGATTACAATATTATTTAGATATGCATAGTTTAGTCAATTTTAATGTGAAAAAAGGAATTATGGGCCACTAAATAGTAATTTATGTTGAAATATAAATACATCTGCCAAGCTTAGGAAATAAACATTAAATTTATTAAATTCCGTTACGTAACGTTTACCTAGACCCCCCCTCCCCCCTGTCACAAACTGTAACAATTTCTCTGACCCCCTCCCCCTCCCCCTATGCGCGTTACGTAATATATGGACAGCCCCTTACCAGAAATTTAAAATTGACATTTAAATCATCATTTAATTGTTTTGTTTTAATATAGAATTCGCTTGTCATGGGTAACTATAACAAAGACAAAAACACGCAATTTTTTACTATTTTTTAAATAATAAAAGGTGTGTTTCATGTATTTAAATTAATTTCAATTTTTTAGGAGTCGCAGCCAGGAACCAGTCAGAATAAATCTGGTAATAGACCAAGTTTAGTACAAACATTAAGCAATATCCAGCTACTAGTAAAAAACAGGTATTTGTTTTATTTTATATATAAGTAAAATAATTTAAAATAAAACTAAAGCAAAATGATACAATCATAGATTTCATATACAGAGTGTTCTACCAATTATGAAAGTAATCCTAGCAATTTTGAAAGTAGCCCCCCAACAACAAAAAAGTTATGGGGTTAAACTTAAAATTAAAATTAAATTTTTTTTTAATTGTTTTTTTTTTTCGAAAAAATATTTAATTCTTAAACAAAACTGTTATTTTTTTGCAAAAAATATTTTAAAAAATTCTTAATTTTTTTTTAAGGTTGTTTTATTTTTTGTTTTATGGAAATATTTTTTCAAGTATTTGGGAAAACACAATATACCATTTACTGTAAATAATATAATAATAATAATATAATGATAATAATAATATAATAATAATATAATGAAATACCTATATTTTTTTTAGGGTTCACCTGTTTCAATTCAAATATTAGAAGATGATATTTCAATTGAAACATCAGAAGAACCTGTTTCTGGTCAAATACGAGAAGAACCTGTTTCTGGTCAAATACGAGAAGAACCTGTTTCTGGTCAAATACAAGAAGAACCTGTTTCTGGTCAAATACGAGAAGAACCAGTTATTATCCTTCACTGCAATTGCCATTGTAAGTCTATAATATGCTTCTGGGTACCAATTCTTGATTTTCAGGGAGTATAACTGTTGATAGAACAACACTCAGAAAATGACCTAAATTGTTGACACTGATAGAGAGAGATTTAGTTTTAGCGACCTAAAAAAACCCTATATGCCAATTTTTATGAAAATATTGTGAAAAAAATATTTCCCCCAGCCCCCTCCATTGGGATGAGTTTGGAGATTTTTTTTTAATATCACATTCAGATTTAGCGACCTTAAAAACCCCTATATACCAAGTTTTAAGGAAATATTAAAAACATTTCAAAATTATTTTAGTACCTTAAAATCTACAAAATTTCTACACCACAGTTATTCTTTTAATAATCTATTTAAGAAAAAAAAGTGTTTGATAGTTCTAAAATATGACGAAAAAAAAGTATAAATATTTTTTTTTTTTGGCCAAACCTGGGACTGAGGAGGTTAAACAATAGTCTTTATTTTTAAGTAAATCCTAAATAATTTTATTTTTTTTAAGGTAAAGCTGAGTTAACTATAATGAAATTGACGATTGATAAAAATTACAAAATGTTGAAGAAACTAACAGCTGAAAAAACGGAGGCGATGCAGAGTGCGAGGCTATGGTCGAAGGTAACATATTAGTCGATATGTTACCACTTAAAACCGTAGAAGCTGTCAACACGTTCAACAATAAACTCAGGTTGAATGAAGAATTTAAAAAATTGGTGGTAAGATCAAAATTTCATTATTAATAATTTATTTATGCTCATTACATTATAACATTGTTTTAAATTCAACCTTAGCAACTTTTCTTTACATTTTTTTTATTTTTTTTAAGAAATTTTAAGTTAATCGCTTGTTCTCTTCTACAGTTAACTATCTCTGCTTATATATTTTTAATATCAAAATAACTTTTCTCAATACTTAAAGTAAAATCACATCCTTTTTAAATGTCCAATGTGCTTAACTTTTACAACATAATGATGCCTCTGGATTTGTGGGGAGGGGAGGGACAGAAAACTAAATTTTCCAACTAAACTAAAAATTGAGATTTTCCCAAACTTTTACTCTACACTGCGATTTTCCCATCTTTTTACCCATTTTTAATTTTTTTAACTTTTTACACGACCGAGTATAATAATATATTTATTAATTTTAATTTTTAAAAAAATACTAAATCTTTATTTTTCAGATTTCAAAATATGAATGTGTTGGTGGCACAGGTGGGGACGAGGAAGGGAAGGTAATCGCCCGTAAATTAATTAATATATTATTTGAAAAAAAATTACTACTAAGTTATACCTGGACGGGAGTTTCTAGGACGAAAAGTGAAACAAAAGAAGCATTCCAGAAACTTGAAGAAATTCTGGAATTAATAAATCTATTATGCAAAAGAGCGGATAGCAAATGGAACAGCGAAAAAACCGCTAAAATCTTTAAGTTGGGCGTGTTAAAGCATGCTATAAAGAATCAGCTGTTGCTCCAGTTGAAACTAGTGATATTTCAGGTGAAACTGGTGAAATTTTAATGCTAGATAAAAATCAAGTTTCCCCAGAATCCGAAGCCACTGAAAATTAAATAAGTTCCTGTTCCAATGTTCTGAAAGCTTTTGTGGTTTATGATTTATTTATTATTTAAGTTTTAAGTATTTTATTTTTAAGTTTTTAAAAGCTTTTTAGAGTTTTATTTGTTTTAAAAGTTTCTTTAAGCTTTTTTTAGTTTATTATTGTGATTTATTATTCAAGTTCAAAGTATTTTATTTTTACGTTTTTTAAGAGCTTTTTAAAGTTTTCTTAACGTAATAATACTGCAATGTTTTTTCTTTTTGAAAATGTTTTAAGCTTTTTATATATATTTTTTTATTTTAAACGTTTCTTAAAGCTTTTTCTAGTTTATTTATTTATTTATAGACGGGATTCCCCTATTACCGATAATATAAGTAAATATAATTAAAAATAATATTATAAAATATGATTTTTTAAGTTCTAATGATTTTATTTTTAAGTTTTTGTAGAGCTTTTTAAAGTTTTCTCAAGGCAATATTTTTTCTTTTTGAAAAATTTAAAAGCTCTTTAGAGTTTTTTTTGTTTTAAAAGTTTTTTGAAACTTTTTTTAGGTTTAATTTTTTTATTTTAAAATTTTAATAAAACTTTAGTTTTAATTTTTTTATTATTTACAGAAGTTCCAAATATTCTATTTTTAAGAGCCTTTTAAAGTTTCAAGGTTTTGATAGTGCTATACCGGGTTTTTAAGAAATAGGGTAATTAATTTTAAGGAATGATTCTCCATCATACAGTATGAAAATAAGTTCCTATAAACATATATCTAAAAACTCGTCGTAAGGGAGTTAAGCCCCTTTGAAATTGGGTAAAAAATACGGATTTAATTTAATAACTCACAAACCCTTTGAGATATAGCAATGAGGTTTTGCATGTGAACTAATCTTAATACGGCCCATCTTCGTATGTTATTTTCATGCACTTATTTTAAACAGGGGCGTGCGAAACGGGGAAGCGTTATCAGTTTTTTGTCTCCAACACTTTTCTGTGTAATTTTTTTGTAAGTTTGGAACATGATTCCCCAGGTCAAAATAAATTAAAAGGGACTCCTTTCATAATACTAGAATCAGCCCTTAAAATTAATGACCCTATTTCTAAATACCCCTGTATAATAGTGCAATAATTTTTTCTTTTGAAAGTTTTATAAACTTTTTAAAGTTTATATCTGTAGCTTGGTTCTAAAAGGGCCAGTGTCACTATTTCCTTATTATGAGATACCTCCAAACTTTTTTTTAGATCCAAAAAACCTAAAAAGAACAATGTCCATGCTTGTAGGATAAATGTAGATTTTAAGCAACAAGGGCATGCCGGCAGGTGTGTGTTTTCAATAAACAGTTGACTTAGCGCATCCATTTAAATTTTTTGACATTGGCTCTTTTAGTACCAAGCCACAGATATAAACTGCAGTTAAGAAAAACATGTTTTCCTTATATTATAGTTTTGTATTTTTTCTTTTCAGGTTTATTCAAAGTTTTTGTTTTTTTTTAAATAGTGTATTTTTTTGTATTGCAAATTTAAAAACATTGTAATAACATATAATTTTAACTGCCATACAATATTTTTTAAATGTTATTGTTAAACCGTTCGTACCACTTTTTGAATTTTGTACCTAACTTCAGAGAGTTCAATAAAATATGTCAAATGAACGCAACCGATTATTTTGTGTCACCATTAAATTCGTGAAAAATAGTGGCAAAATACGTTTAAAAGCTGCGGGACTAGGATCAAAACCTAGCCCTATTCATGGTCCTTCGACATCGGATGGTACAAGACACCTGTAAGTGTTTTAAACACGAAAAAACAAGAAAAAACCAAAATTCCAGAAACATTGTGACGTCACGGCCACCTGTTTGCAAGCACGGACATAGCAGGGTAGAGCGCAACTTCGTTAAAAACGCGGATGGGCACCAGACAGCATAGACATAAAAAGTGGATAGATGGCTTAATTTAACCCGGCGTCTGACAGGTGGTTTAGTTTTACAAGTTACGACAGGTGGGGTGTAATAAACCCCAATAATAAATGGGACCGGTTTTGCTTTATTAAATAAATTTTATTAAAAATGTAGTAAAATATATGAGTTATACAATATAATAACCTAAAAATAATTTTAAAAATCTTAAATTCATATATGTTTATTTTTAATCGGTTAACAAAAATAAATCAAATTTTTTAAGAAATAAAAAAACTACTTTTTTCTCTTAAACTACAAAAAAAAAATTAACATTTAAAATTGCCAAACAAATAAATAAATAAATAACATAAATTATAAACTTTTAAATAAAAAAAACCAAATTAAATTTGAAAAAATAGGAAAAAAGTTATTGGTCATCAAAGTTTGCACAATTTATACAGTATGTTAATGAATGTTCTAGACAAATAAATCCCTCACAACCTTCACAAACGTATTTTGTCTTCCTATCTCGAGATCTAGGACACTTTGAACATCTTCCTTGTTGATTAGGTCTTCTTTTTTTTGGAAGAGGCTCAGGTATCTCGCCCAAAATTTTTCTGATGCAGCCTCGCAATTCGCGTGTTATTTTTAAATTGGACATCCTTTGTCTCTGTTGTTCTTCAATTAACTGAAATCCTAAGTTTTTCAGAAACAGTCTTCTCTTTATTTTTAAGCCATCGTTATTTTCTCGGTAAATGGTTTGACTATTAATTCCAGCGGTATTTAGCAGAGAAAAAAAGATGGTCAGTGGCCAACGTCGACTGCATCTACCCACATTATAAGAGGCTGACATTTCGTCTACAACATCAACACCACATTTGGTCATATTATAAAAAGAGATGATTTCTGGAAGCTTATTTTCAGTATCTCCAACTTGGTTATCATGATGGAGTGAAGATAATAACAATACAACTTTTTTCTTTTTTTTTGGGAACATACGAGACAATCGTGTAATCTTTTTGAAAACCAAATATACTAGAATATTTTTCTCTACCTTTTACCACCACAAACTTCTGAGGTAGAAATGCTTTGTTTTTTCTAATGGTACCTACAGCGGTTAAGTTGTGATTTTCGCGCAAATTAATAAAAAGTTCGTGGCTAGTATACCAATTGTCCATCGTAATATTGCGTTTTGTTTTTGAAATCGGAGCAACTAAACGGTCTACAACGTCCTTAGCGCTATTACTTACATAAAAAGGACCTCTCGGTTGTTCACCAACATAAACCTCCATATTTAAAACATAATAAGTACGTGCATCTACTAGGGCATGTATTTTTATACCATATTTGGCAGGCTTATTTGGAATATACTGACGAAATGCACATTTGCCTCGAAATGCTTCCAACTTTTCATCGATAGTTAAATACTCAGATGGCGTGTAAGCGGACTTACAGTTATCGACAAATCTATCGAATAACGCCCTAATGGGTGCCAGTTTATCTATTTTTAATCTTTCTTGTCGATTGTGTTGGTTGTCAAAACGTAAACAACATAAGAGAAATGAAAATCTTCTTTCTGTCATAGTGGAACGAAAGATATCCATTCCCGTACCGTCATTATTCCATAGCTCACATAAATTCCTATGACTATTTTTAAAAACACCTGACAAATACAGCAGACCAAGTAATGCTTTTATTTCTGTTGCCGTTGTTTCTCCATAATGCGGCGATTTTTTCCAAAGGTCAGACTTATTTGCAATCCTTTGATTGGTATTACAAACAATTGACTCGATCATTGAATGCTCAAAATATAATAAAAAAGCATCAAGGGGTGTTTTTGCATCCTTTGCTTTAGCTTTAACTCCTGGTAAGTGAGTTATAATATTTTCTGACCGTGTTCTAGAACTTTTAGTGGCATATTCTTTGTACCACTTTGTAAGGTTTTTTGCCAAAAAATATTTTTCTCTCTCTTCTCTGTCTTCCCTTTCCTCTTCATTTTCCTCCTCATCTTCAGTCTCTTCTCCTGATCTGCTTTCTATTTCATCTTCCGAATCCTCATCTTGTTCTAGACCAGGACCATAACTACATTCACTCAAATGATCAATTTCATTATCCTCTTCTGAATCATTCTCGTCTACGAACGTATCCACATCTTCTTCAAATTCGTCCCAAAGAGCCTGCAATCTTGCCTGTTCCCTTTCGTAATCACCCATCTATTAAATTTTAAAATAAATTAATAAAATATATTATAGTATTTTAGATAAATTACTTACGATTGCAAAATATCGGAGAAACAGCAAGATAAATATTTATAACGTATTAAGACACGTGGGGTGTCAGAAACCCCAGGCGATTTTAAAACGACGTGGCCTCCAGCGCTTCAATATTTATACTGCAGTTCATGCTACACTGTGCCAAGTAAAAAGCAATTGAAAGGTACTGAGGCGCTTTCTTCGCTTGGCGCGAAAATAAAATAGTTAGGGAGTAATATTTGGACTCTGGGGTTTGTGACACCCCACGTGTCAGACGCCGGGTTAAATAAAGCACAAAAATAAGTAAGTCCGTTCCTTTTTCCATTAAATCATAACAGCTTAGTTCATTTTGCGTCAATTTAGTTTTTTCATAATTTATTTTTTGGTTTTTTAATTGATAAATTAAAATAAAATTATCAGTTAATTTATCAATACGCTCTAATACGATTCAATACGTTTTAATTCGATAAAATAAGTTAAATACGATAAAATACGTTCCAATACGATTCAATACGTTTTAATTCGATAAAATAAGTTAAATACGATAAAATACGTTCCAATACGATTCAATACGTTTTAATTCGATAAAATAAGTTAAATACGATAAAATAAGTTCCAATACGATTCAATACGCTTTAATTCGATTCAATACGCTCTAATACGATTCAATACGTTTTAATTCGATAAAATAAGTTAAATACGATACAATACGCTTTAATTTGATTCAATACGCTCTAATACGATTCAATACATTTTAATTCGATAAAATAAGTTAAATACGATACAATACGTTCAAATTCGATTTGATACATTCCAATTCGATTTAATACGATTTAATACGCTTCAATACGATTTAATACATTTTAATACGACATATACCAATAAAATTCATTACGTTAAAAGTTTGTAAATTTTAATACGAAATAATTACGAAATAATAAATTATTTAGTCATAGCTTAAACTACAAGAAAACATGGATGATTTCGATACATTTATGTTTAGACGTTCAGTCCAACTAGACGCTTTAGATAGGTTTAGGCAGTTTTTATTAAACTTGAATTTTGAAGATGGAAAATATTTAACTTTGGTAGAATCTAGATTGGAAAAGCTTGATGGTATATGGCAAGAGTTTCAATGTTGTCAGGGTCCTATAGAGTTTTTAGATAATCATCCTGAGCAACTAAATCAACGCGTACAGTTTGAAGATAGTTATTTTGAATTAGTTTCACAAGCAAAATCTTATTTAAATACACATAAAAATAAAACTCAAATTAAAAACGAAACAAAAAATGATTACGACCATACAAATAACGTTAAATTACCAATTTTACAAATTCCTTCTTATTCTGGTGCGTATGAGGACTGGTTTCAATTTATGGAAACATTTAACGTACTCATCCACTCAAATGATAGCATACCATTTATTAACAAGTTTTATTATTTAAAATCGGCCTTGAAGGGTGAAGCTTTAAAAGTAATTCAGTCGTTAGAGGTCAGCGAAACAAACTATACATTAGCACTAGATTTATTAAAAAATAGATTCGAGAATAAAAGACTTATAATTCATAATCACATGAAAGCAATTTTTGAGTTACCTACATTAAATAAAGAAAATCACATTGAACTTAGACAAATGGTAGATGGCATTAATAATCATATTAGGGCATTAAAATCTTTAGGAGAACCTACTGATACATGGAATACACCTATTATTTACTTATTAGCAAATAAACTCGATAGTATTACTAGACGCGACTGGGAAGCATACCAAAATGACAATTCGAAAAATACGTTAGAAGATTTTATTAATTTTATTAATAATAAATGCACATTATTAGAAACTATAAATGCAAAAAAGGGCGTTACTCAAACAAAAGTGGGTTTACAATCATTCGATAAAAACAATGTTTACAAATCTTTTGGTTCCAATCGGACAACAAATTCGTTTACAATACAGACTGATAGAGTATGTATTTATTGTAAAGAACCCAATCATCTATTATATAACTGTGAAAAATTTATTGCATTGCCTGTTATTCAACGAATAAATGAAATAAAGAGCAGAAAATTATGTTTAAATTGTTTTAGGGATAATCATTTTTCACCGGAGTGTAAAAGAACAACTTGTCGTAAATGCGGAAAATTACATAATACCATTTTACATATGGATTCATTTAATAATCAAGGTTCAAATTCTTTTAATTCAAATAATTCGAGAATAAATCAAAACGCTACAAATCAAAATACGATAAATCAAAACGCTATAAATCAAAACGCTACACATCAAAATGCTAGAAATCAAAATTATAATACAAATCAATATACTGCAAATCAAAATACAAACCGTAACCCAAATTTTCAAAATTATAATACAAATCAATATACTGCAAATCAAAATACAAACCGTAACCCAAATTTTCAAAATTATAATACAAATCAAAATCAGTCAAATTCATATCATGTAAATCAAACTTTAAATAATCCGAGGCAAATTACAAATGAAAATATGGAAAATTCAAACAACTCAAACGCATATAACGCGGAGCATACTAATCACGTAAACGAAACGGAAAACAGTCAAATTTTTAATCATTCAAATTTAAGTTCATGCAATACTTCAGTATTATTATCTACAGCAGTTGTTAATATATTAGATGTAAATGGAAAAGCGCATAATTGTCGCGTTTTGTTAGACAATGGCTCACAGTCAAATTTTATAAGACAAGATTTATTGCAAACTTTAAATTTAAAAACAAATCCAATAAATATTTCAATTTCGGGTGTAGGAGGTTCAAATTCAGCCGTAAATACTTACACTGAAGCTACTATTCAATCAAAATACTCAAATTTTAATATAAAGTTACAATTTTTAGTTTTACCTAATATAACGGGTCAACTTCCAGTAATTAAACATAATAAACAAAACTTTAATATCCCTTACAACGTGCAATTAGCTGATCCAAATTTTAATTTACCTGGTAAAATAGATGCTCTTTTGGGAGCTGAAATATTTTGGCAACTATTATGTGTTGGACAAATAATTCGTAAAGGCCAACCTACGTTAAAAAAAACGCAACTAGGGTGGATAATTTCGGGTACTTTAAATCAAAATCATAATAATACTTCAAAAAATCAAACATTATGTAACTTTAGCATGCAAGAATTAAATAGAAACGTAGAAAGGTTCTGGCAGGTTGACGAATCTCCAGAATGTAATAAATTTACAAAAGAAGAACAACAATGCGAAGAACATTATATTAAAAATACTATACGGGATGAAACCGGTAAATTTTATGTTAAAATTCCGTTAAAAGATGACGTTAACAAGTTAGGTGAATCAAAATCGCTTGCCGAGAAAAGACTTATTGCTATGGAACGAAAATTTGAAAAAGACGAAAACTTAAAAAGAGATTACACTAAATTTATGAACGAATACGAAAATTTAAATCACATGTCATTACTTAATGAAAATTTAAACAAAGTAAAAATAAATTATTTACCGCATCACGCAGTTATAAAAGAAAATTCGACTTCAACACGTCTACGAGTTGTATTTGACGGATCTGTTAAAACTTCGACAGGAATATCGTTCAACGATGTACAAATGACGGGACCGGTTATACAAAATGATCTTTTTTCAATAGTTCTTAGATTTAGATTATTTAAATACGCAATCACAGCTGATGTGCAAAAAATGTACCGGCAAATCAATGTACAAAATGATGATCGTTTATTGCAGTGTATTCTATGGAGAAAAAACGGAGAAATTGTTACTTATACTTTAAATACAGTTACGTACGGAACTAAATCGGCACCTTTTTTAGCAATTAGAACATTACATGAAATAGCTAATGTATACAAAGACGAAAATCCAAAAATATACGAAATAATTATTAACGACTTTTACGTTGATGATTTATTAACAGGTAGCAATTCAACTGAAGACGCAATATTTATAAAAAATAGTTTAAATGATATTTTATCACGCGCAGGTTTTACATTGTGTAAATGGAATTCGAATATTGATCATATTTTAGACAATAAACAAAACGGTTCTTTAGCTGAAATGATTCGCGATGAACGCACTTCAACTTTAGGTATTTCATGGTCAACCTTTAAAGACAATTTTATCTACACGACTAATTTTAAAAATCATACAAAGGTGACTAAGAGAATTATTTTGTCAATTATATCACAGATATTTGATCCGTTAGGATAAGTCGGGCCTATCACAATTTTAGGTAAAATTTTATTACAAAAATTATGGCAATTATCCATAAGCTGGGATGAATCGGTACCAATGCATATTCATTCTGCTTGGTTATATTTTTTAGATGGAATTTCTACGTTAAAAGATATTAATATACCGAGACGAGTTCTATGTGATAACCCAATAAATATCGAATTACACGGGTTTGCTGACAGTTCAGAATCAGCGTATGGGGCTTGTATATATTTACGTTCAACCAATAAATCAAATGTTCATGTTATTTCTTTATTGTGCGCAAAATCTCGAGTTGCTCCATTAAAACAATTGACATTACCAAGGCTAGAATTAAATGCAGCAGTTTTACTAGCAAAATTATCAAAAAAGGTATTAGATACTATAAATTTAAATATAAACGCGATTTATTATTGGTCTGATTCTAATATAACTTTATCTTGGATTAAACGTGAACCAAAAACTTGGAAAACATATGTTGCTAATCGCGTATCTGAAATATAAAATATTACAAACGTAGACAATTGGCATTATATTAAAACAGACGAAAACCCGGCTGACATTATATCTCGCGGTTTAAACACGTCACAGCTGCATTCATGTGAGTTGTGGTGGAAAGGGCCAAATTGGCTAACAAAAGATATTAACAATTGGCCAATTTATACTTTAGATAACTTGGAAAATGTTCCAGAAATAAAATTAAATGTGACTTCTTTAGTTTGTCAAGTTTCCAATTTTCCTGAATTAGCCAAATATTCATCATTATATAAATTAACACACATTTTATCATACTGTAGAAGATTTATTTATAATTGTAAACGTAAAATTTCAGAACGTAATTACAATAAAATTTTATCAATTCAAGTAAATAACACAACTATGATTATAATAAAAATAATTCAAACAAATGAATTTGCAGAAGATATTAATTTTTTAAAGAAAAATAAATATGTTAATACTTGTAGTAAATTAAAATCATTAAACCCATTCTTAGACGAATCGGGAATCCTCAGGGTCGGCGGCAGACTAGAAAACTCTCATTTAACATACAGTCAAAAGCATCCAATTATTTTACCCTATAAAAATCATTTTACAAATTTAATAATTCTAAATGAACATTATAAAAATTTGCATTCAGGTGTTCAATTACTAATGGCATCTATCAGAAATCAATACTGGATTATTAATGCAAAAAATGCAATTAAACAAGTCTTAAAAAAATGTATAGTGTGTTTCCGCGCAAAACCCAAATTATTAAATCAATTAATGGGTAATTACCCCACAGATCGTCTCATACCTACACGACCTTTTTTAAATACCGGAATAGATTTTGCAGGTCCTTTCATAATAAAGGATGGAACTTTACGTTCAAGAAAAACAGTTAAATGTTACATATGTGTATTTATATGTTTTTCAACCAAAGCCATACATTTGGAATTGGTGGGTGCGTTAAGCACTCCAGCTTTTTTAAACTCGCTAAAGAGATTTATTTCCCGCAGAGGATTGCCTAGAACTATCTACAGTGATCATGGATCTAACTTTATAGGAGCAAAAAACGATTTAGATGAATTATTTTTAAAACAACACGATTTGGACAATTTTTTATTAGCCGAAAAAATAACATGGAAATTAATTCCTCCTTACTCACCTCATATAGGTGGACTATGGGAATCGGGGGTTCGTAGCGTGAAATATCACTTAAAGCGTGTTTTATCAGATACATTATTAACATATGAGCAGTTTTTTACTACTTTGACGCAGATTGAAGCATGCTTGAATTCACGTCCTTTAACTTCTCTCTCAAATAATCAAAATGACTTTACCCCATTAACCCCAGGACATTTTCTTATCGGAACATCATTAAAAGCCATCCCAGAAGAAGATGTTACTTTGGTTAAAACCAACACATTAAAGATGTATCAATATCAAGTTCAATTAGTCCAACACTTTTGGAAACGTTGGTCTACCGAATATTTAACCCTACTACAGAATCGAAATAAATGGCAACGGCCAGTTAATGACGAACTACAAGTTGGACGTCTAGTTGTCGTTAAAGACGATAACGTTAAACCTCAATACTGGAAAATGGCACGGATAGAAGAGTTACACCCAGGAACAGATGGACATGTGCGTGTGGTGTCTATTAAGCTGCCAAATCAAACAATTACAAAAAGAACAATATCAAAACTGTGTTTACTTCCTTTAAACTAAAACTGAACATTTTTATTGACTTTTAGTTTAAATGTCTTTATTTTCTATGTTGAAATTAATAATTTCAAGGTCGGCGGCATGTTAAACCGTTCGTACCACTTTTTGAATTTTGTACCTAACTTCAGAGAGTTCAATAAAATATGTCAAATGAACGCAACCGATTATTTTGTGTCACCATTAAATTCGTGAAAAATAGTGGCAAATACGTTTAAAAGCTGCGGGACTAGGATCAAAACCTAGCCCTATTCAGTTATATATTAGCTAAATGGTATGTATGTAATTAACTTTCCAGGCAATCATGGTTTAGGGTATGTAAAAGGGGAAAAATACAAATTTAGAATTATATGGTATACAAAAAAGTTTACACATTATACTTTTTATGGTATATAGTTTAGGACTGTCCAGCTCACAAACATTTTGAGCCTCTGTAATATCAACAGCATACACATTTAAAAACGAGGAGTCAAATGGAGAATCAAAAAAAAAAATTTTTTTGTCACAGAAGAACCATAAATGTAAATTTCCTCATTACAATAAGTTGCATTTATCATAAAAACTATATCTTTATCATGCGTCATAAAATATTTATTTTTTGAATCATTTCTCAATGTGAAATCATCAGATATGTGTAGTGTACTGTATACATTTATGCACTTTTCAATAATGTGTTTTTCCTTTGATTTTCCATCTAGGTATATATTCTTTTTAGATTTCTTATGGGTATTTAACTTTGAATATTCAAAAATTCTTCGACTAATTTGACTAAGAGGCAAATTCCCAGATCTTATCAAACTTTTCATGTGTCCAAGAAAGTTTTCAAATGGATATGTATTAATTTTTGGCAATGGTCCAAATTTTTTTACATCTTCAATGACGTGACACAAGTTATGAACGTTGCTGCTAATTGAATCTATCCCATAAATTTCTATAAATTTTTCAATATATGTACTAATTAATTTATCAGCTATGTCCAAGTAATTTTTATAGTATGAAGTAGACAATATACTAACTGAAGCCCAAAGATATATAAAATGCTGGTAAACTTCAAATGAAACATAATTCTTTATTACAACTACTCCCAAATAATTCAAAAAAACACTATACTCGGTGCCCTTCCAAAATTTTAAATTCTTTAACCCCCTGATTGCCCTTTCAATCTCCATTGGTTTTTTTTTGTTGCACAACTCCAACATTTTTGATATTCCTTCTGCATCATTGTTGGATAATTTTGTTCGAAAGTTGTAACTCCCTTCTCGCCATCCAAACAAACATTTGCGCATTATACCTGCAAAAATAAAATAATTTGATAATAATGTATACATACTGTATGTTAGTTTTCCCTATAGCTATAACTAGTATTTGAATTCACTGTTCTTAACTTATAGTCCGGGAGCCCATGCCGAGTAGAATTTTTTTTATTACCTCACCGTTGAGACTGTATACTTTTTATGTGTTCTTTATTTTATGTCCAGTCAAACAACTTATTACATAAGAAAATTCTTGGTAGCTGGGCGTTTTTTTTGGGACCAACCGTTGACTTTATTTAGGGACATTGCCAGAAATGTTTTGTCGGACAAGGTTACCACTTGATTTTAACTATTTTTATTAAACGATCCTGAAGAAATCAGCTGTGTGGTGCTAAATGTTATGACGTCATAACTTTACCATGTTAGCTAACCTAGGTTAGTTATGACGTCATAAAATTTAGCACCTCACAGCTAATTTTTCCAGATCGATTAATAAAAATATTTCAAATCAATTGGTAACCTTTTCCGACAAAAATTTTCGGGCATTACCGTTTTCGGACGCCCTAAAGTTCCCAAAAAAACCCCGCTACCGAGAATTTTCGTATGTAAGAAGTTGTTTGACTGGATATAAAGAACACATATACAAAGTCTCAACGGTGAAGTAATAAAAAAATTTCTACTGGGCGTGTGCTCCCGGACTATTATTCTTTTGAAAGTTTCGCCTCAAAAAAATAACTTTAGTCTCAAACACAAGAGACAGTTTGCATACTACTTAGAGCAATATGGCTGCAGAAGAACCGGAATAGTCTCCCTATCTAGCGGAGGCTTTACGTCGTACAAAGGTAAATAGAGCTGAACAAATTAAAAGTTAGAACTTATTCTTCAACCGTCGTTAATAAACAAGCTGCTATGTCATAAACTATGCTATGTCAAACTGCTTTGACTTATCAATGATGAGTCATCATAAATAAGATTATGGAAAATTCATAGTAACTGTTGTTAAAACAAGGGAGAAAATTCAATTTATTTCAAAGAAATAGGAAGGTACAGGGTGATCCAAACTTCAGTTCTTAGAGCTGTATCTCAGTAACGGTAAGAGCAATTTCAAAAATTCTTTTTTTATTTTAAATTTTTGTATGCAGTCTTGAAATGGTGCTAACAAAATGGCATTTTTTTTAAAATGGGATAGCGTAGAGACACTACGTATTTTTTCAAAAGCAGTAAAATTTTCTTTGCTTATTTATAAAGTTGCAATAAAAATACAATAAAATACACCGGCACACAAAAAAAAATTAAGTAGAATGTGCATTTGACCGGACCTACCTACGGGTACGTATTTTGGTCCGCTGAATCCGAATTCGAGGTCAGTTTGACCCCTACACCCTCGAAATTTCGAGAAAACTTCGAAAAACCGTAAAAATGATGAAAATCGGCAGTTTTAATGATAAAAAAAAATTTTGGAACTAAACTAAGCGTGATTTTCATGTATTTCGATCCGCTGAATATGAATCGAAACTTTATTGAGACCACGAGCCGTTTTAAATGTAAAAAAATCACACAAACCCTCCAAAATTATGTCTTGTGTTTTTCGCAGATTTCAAGTTATTTGATATATCTACGTTATAGAGTATTTATTTTAGGCATTAAATCATGTTCAATCAATTTTTTTTCTGTTATGAATGGTCATTTTTACAATTTTTTCGAATTTTTCCAGGTGATTCGACTAAAAAAATTAAGATGCGAATTGAAGACATCAAAAGATATAAAATTTTATCTGAATTGGACCAGAAGAAGTTTTTTTATCATGAAAACTATATTTTTTCGGAATTTTCGAGAGTTTTGTGTGATTTTTTCACATTTAAAATTGCTCGTGGTCTCAATAAAGTTTCGATTCATATTCAGCGGATCGAAATACATGAAAATCACGCTTAGTTTAGTTCTAAAACATTTTTTTATCATTAAAACTGCCAATTTTCATCATTTTTACGGTTTTTTGAAGTTTTCTCGAAATTTCGAGGGTGTAGGGGTAAAACTGACCTCGAATTCGGATTCAGCGGACCAAAATACGTACCCGTAGGTAGGTCCGGTAAAATGCACATTCTACTTAATTTTTTTTGTGTGCCGGTGTATAAAATACAATAAAAATAAAAAACATTTTTTTTGTAGAAATTTTACTATCCTAATACTAGGTTTGTTAACTATACACATACAAATAAACATTTATTTGTTTATTTTAGTGCATGTTAGCATATTTATTGCATTTCGTTATGATTGATGTATAATGTATATGTATTTTTAAGCAATAAATATTATATTATTATTATTATTATTTATTCTCTATATTTTCTCTATAGAGAGAATATGGTTGCCACACTTACTTGATTTCAAATAGGTACTTCTTTATACTAAGTATGAATAACTAAGTCCTATAGGACTTTTTTACCCTATAGGGTAAGTAAAGAATAGGGAACTGTGGGAACTGTATTAACTCACGTTAACAAACCTAGTATTAGGATAGTAAATTTTCTAGAAAAAAGTGTTTTTTTCTTAAATTTAAAACAAAATAGGCTTTTTTATTCAATAAGTTATTTTTAGAGCAACTTTATAAATAAGAAAAGAAATTTTTTTCTGTTTCTGGAAAAATACGTTGGTGTCGCCCATTGAAAAAAATATATGCTTTTTTACCACAAGACCGTATATGAATATTTAAAATAAAAGAATTTTTGAAATTGCTATTACTGTTACTGAGTTACAGCTCTAAGTACTCCCGTTTGGATCACCCTGTACATAACCCAGGTGTAAACATTTAAAATTCAAGGTACCCATTTTTTTTGTCCAAAACTTGCTTTGGGCAAAAAATGGGTCTGAAATGGTTAAGGAACATACCTTTTACTTGAGAAATAGGTAGATACAGCTGTATTTCTTACCTAAATGCAGCAAATGTAGGGAATCAGCAACAACAAAATCTTCAATCATGTTAATAGGTAAATCAGTCAAAGGGGTATCTTCCTTGTGGTGATCAAGGTCACACTGATTTCGAAATGATTCATCTGTTCTTCTTGTGCAATCTGTTCTGGGATAACTCATATGCCTGCCATTTTTATCCCAGATTTCTGTTACTGTGCATCTAGTGCATGCACCTTCCTTCGAATTAAATGCAGCAACACCTATAATAATGTTTTTTCTAGTTTATCATGTAATACTGTCTGATTTTTTCCAATTGTCACCTCAAAAAAATGCAAGGAATGCAAACACGCCTATGAAAGATGTACGATCTGTCGAATACCATCTTACCCTCACCTCATCCCCGAGGTGACAATTAGAAATATTTTAACAGTATAAATTTTGAGCATTTATAAACATACCTTTAATAAAACTTCTGGCTGGTGTGTCACATATGAAACATTTTATTTCTACATTTACTTTATAATTATTTATTGCAAGTCCATTTGACACAAGCTCCTTTAGTTCATTAACAAAATTGTCAAAAAATAATTTTAAGGGTGGTTTATTCTCTCCATAATAAACTGCGGCTACCATTGGTGAAATATTAATACTCTCTATAAGAAATAAAATGGGCCAAAACTGAAGTTGCGAACTATTAAAAGGTGCTATGCCGTCAATATGAAATTTTAAATATATGGTAATTGATTTTGTTATATTTCCAAGAGCACCTAAAATGTTTTCTTTTAGCCCATTGTACCAAAATTTTCCATTACCCATGTCATCAATTTCTGTAATGGGAGTTTTTAATATTGTCCTTGCATCTTTGGGCAAAGAGTTATGTCCCCATTTTCTTAGTATCACTAGTAACGCAGTGAGTGCAGTTAGGGTAATTTTATAATGTAATGCCCACTGTATTAATTCATCAACTAATAATAAGTTTCTCTTTAGTTTTTCTTCCTCTATGTAATCTTCATCATCTGAAGGAATAGTTTCTGAAAAATCCTCATGCTCCTTGTCTTCTGAAGGTTGATATTTGAACAGAGGATCCTCAGTATTTTCACAAATATCTATATTTAAAGCTTCCTCAGAACCTAAAAAAAATAAAAAATTAGGCTAGAAAAATACACATAATTTATTCAATATGGAGTACCTCCAGTTTGTAAAAAACTATACCCTATTATCATAATATATTATATACCCTATAGGGTATAGTTTATGTTATGTAATTATATTAATTGATTTACTTAAGTAATTACCTATAGTTGATTTTTTCTCAGGCACAGAAAGTTTTTTATTTTTTTGTCTATGAAACTCACTGGTTCTCCAATATGGTTTTGTTTTTTTTTTTAATATCCATTGTAACTTGTACAAAATTAAAAAACTTCACAAAAACTTTAATATAATGTTTACGAAAGACTTGACAAACGGAGGGCACTATAACATTTAGGTTAGGTACATAGAAAAAGGAATCAATAACCTCTATACACGTATACCAACGTTCCAAAAAAAAATAAAGCAGCTACAGAACAAAGTTGATATAATACTATTATGATATAATGTTCCTCAAAGTTTAATTTATACCACTATTTGTCTACTAAAACTTTCTAATTTACTTTAAAGTATATTTATTTCTAAATTACGTCATACAAATATTTACCAAAACGTCTTTGTAAAACTAGGACTACTATTTAACTTCTAAGTAAATAATGAAGTACAAATTACCACAATTATACCTCAAAATAATCCTTGAAAATACCATTCGCTTAGTCATAAAAATAAGACTTTTTTTCCAATTTGGTCCACAGTTATACCAAGAAATTTACCTGTAAGTTATAAAGTATTTAAAGACTAAAATTGGTATACAAATATTTACCAAAACGTCTTTGTAAAACTAGGACTACTATTTAACTTCTAAGTAAATAATGAAGTACAAATTACCACAATTATACCTCAAAATAATCCTTGAAAATACCATTCGCTTAGTCATAAAAATAAGACTTTTTTTCCAATTTGGTCCACAGTTATACCAAGAAATTTACCTGTAAGTTATAAAGTATTTAAAGACTAAAATTGGTATATTTTTTTGGAAAATCTTACCAAAGTATTTACCTTTTTTATACATAGAAAGGTGAAAAAGTATTTAATGACATAAAATTGGTATATTAGTTGGTTTATTTTACCAATATTGCAACTTTAAGGTAAATTTATATTTCAAGTTTAAATATTTGGTATAAAATCTTGGTCTATGGTTTATTGTCTTTATTTTGTTGCTTGGGAAGCAAACGTAGCGTTAGCTACGCGAAACGAAAATGACTACGAACAATCTATGATAGCCATTCATATTTGTATCATGTTAATAAATATATCTGTGATAATAAATAGTATTGGTAAGCACATATCTGTTGGTGTTCTTCATCCACAATAAGGCATTACCTCGTAAAGTGTTAATATATAGAAAACACTTCACTGGCGACGATAAAACAATAGGAACGCGAAAATTGTGGTGAAAACCAACTCAAACAAGAAAGATGGCAGTCAAGTTACCCGAATTTAGCAGCAGCGCAGATTGGATGATCTATAATGAACGACTTGATGAGTATTTTGTGGCCAATGGCATAACGGACGCGAAAATAAAAACAGCTTCATTAATTTCCGGTTTAGACGAAGAAACCTATAAAACTTTGCGAAATTTGTGCTTTTCCAGCGTACCTAGTGAAAAAACTTGTGAACAGTTATCAAATTTGTTAAAATCTCAGTTTTGTAAGCAGTCAAATGTTTGGAAAGAGAGAAAGAGATTCTACGACGCCAATCAACAAACAGGTGAGCCCGTGTGCGATTGGTACGTGAGAATTAAAAGTTTGTCTGTAAACTGTCAATTTGGTGCAAATCTGACAGAAGAGTTAAAAAACAAATTTGTATGCGGAATGGCGGACGGCGCCATTTTCCAGGGGCTGTGTGAACGAAGACAGAATTTTGACAGACAACCGTCAAAGTCTCACAAAAACACGCATGGAGATTCCAAATTTAAGCGATGTAAACATTGTGGAAGCAGTCATAAGTCGTGGGATTGCAGATATAAAAACTACAATTGCGATTCGTGCGGAGTAAAAGGTCATCTAAAGAAAATGTGCCGCAAGAATGGATTGAACTATCTAGACATCGATGTATGTGAAAGTCCGATTTATACAGTCACGTGTGAAAGTCCCATAAATAGCCGGGTAAAACAAATAAATGGCAACACATGTAAGTTAGATTCAAATTTTAATACGATTATTAATGTTGAAAATAAAAAAATAAATTTTCTTATTGATAGTGGCAGTGCCATTACAGCCATAAATAAACTTACATATGAAAAACATTTCAAAAACTTAAAATTATTAAAAGACAATCTTATCTTAAAAAGTTATAATGTATCTTATTTCAAACCTATGGGCTATTTATTTTTAAATGTGTCGTATAACAGTGTAACTAATTTATGTAAATTTTATGTCATAGAGACGGAGAGCTGTAATATCGTGCGAAAGGACTGGCTGGACAGATTCAGGATGAAGTTCATGATGGTAGGAAACATCAATAACGAGCTGGAAAAAGTGATTTATCAATATCCAGAGGTTTTTACGGACAGAATTGGAAAATTCAAGCACAACAAAGTGAGCATCAAGCTGAAAGAGAATGCAAGAGAGGTATTCATGAAACCAAGATCAGTTCCTTATGCTTTAAGACCTTTAGTAGATGCTGAGCTAGACAAATTAGTTGAAGAAGGGATCCTAGTGGAAGTAAAGTCAAGTAATTTTGCAGCCCCAATTGTACCGGTGTACAAAGGTGAAAATAAAGCACGTATAGCTGCAGATTATAGATTGTTAAACAAAGAACTGGAGCAAGTTCATGTAGAACTGCCAAACCTTGAAGAAATTTGTTCAAAAATGGCAAATGGTCAAGTCTTTTCAAAAATCGACTTGAATAGGGCTTATAACCAGTTGGAGCTGAATGAGAAAAGCCAAGAGATTATGACAATCTCAACGCACCGTTCTTTGTATAAAGTAACAAGACTATACTATGGAATTGCACCAGCAAGTGCCATATTCCAAAGAACGATCCATCAACTCTTTGCACACCTGCCTACGGTTGGAAACTACGTAGATGATATTTACATAACAGGAAAGGACACGACGGAGCATTTAGACGCACTCAAGCAAGTATTGGAAATACTAAAAGAAGCAGGTCTAACTATTTGCAAAGAAAAATGTGAATTTTTCAAGGAAAAGATAGAATTTATGGGTCATGTAACCAGCAAAAACAAAATTGAAAAGTGTCCAAGCAAAATAAATGCAATGATAAATGCTAACATATCAAAACTCAGAAGTCTGTTAGGTTTAGTTAATTTTTACGGAAAATTTTTCAAAAATCTGGCAGATATCTTATCCTCACTATATGATATGCTGAAAAAGGAACCAACAATGCGAAAAAGCCTACAAAATCAAAGAAATAATGTTATCAAAGGTAACTTTAACTAACTTTCAGCTTAACCAAAGGATTATACTAACCACAGATGCAAGTGACCTTGGAATAAGTGCTACCTTGGCACACATTATACACGGGGAAGAAAGACCAATTATGTACTTATCCAAAAAACTGAGTGAAACCCAGAAAAAGTGGTCAATTTTTCAAAGAGATCATTCGCCATATATCACGCTGTCAGAAAATGCTACTATTACCTAGCTGGCCAACATTTTATTCTAAGGACCGACAGCCGCGGCCTTTTAGCCATTTTTGGTGAACATCATGAGCTCCCAAAACTTCAAGGAGCAGATTGGAAAGATGGGCAACTTATCAGATTTCAACTACAAAATACAATTTTTGAGAGGACAGGACAACGTTTTATGCGATTATTTGCTCTCGAAACCCTGTAGAAGACAAGCAGGACGAACCTGAGGTCTCCTACATAGATTTTGCAGCTTCCAGAGAAGAATGGCCCATCAAAAACCAAAATATTAGAACAGAAACAGCCAAAAATCCAATTTTGAAGAAAGTTATGACGTATGTTAAAGAAAACATATGGCCAAATCAAATTTCAGAAGAAGTAAGACCATATTTTAAGAGAAGAACCGAACTGCAGATTGACAGAGACATATTAATGTGGACTCACCGAATCGTAATACCCCAAGTGCATAGAAAAAACATGCTAGAGCTTCTCCACGATGGTCACGCAGGTACTATAAGAATAAAAAACCTAGCACGCACACTTCTATATTGTCCAAACATTGACCAAGACCTAAAAAAATCACCAAGGCATGTGTACCCTGTTTAATGAACAAACAGAGCCCGCCAAAAAGCGAGCTTACGCCCTGGCCCCTAGAAAAAGAGGTACATGCAGATTTACTGGGCCCCGTCAAGGGAAAAATGTTTCTAATAGTTTGTGATGCAAAATACAAGTGGATGGAGGCCTTTATGTTAAAAAACACCTCTTCGGAAGAAATAATGGCAAAATTCAGGCAAATGTTTGCAACACTAGGACTCATAAGGACCCTGGTCACAGACAACGCAACATATGTCAAATCCCAGGCCTTTGAGGAGTTCCTAAAGAAAAACGGAGTAAAACACATGACGTCACCTCCTTTTTCGCCGATTTCAAATGGTTTCGCGGAATCAAACGTGAAAATCTTCAAGAACAAACTAAAAACCTTGCTGGTAGATGAGAAAAACCAGAAAGTTAACATGGAAACACTAGTACCAAAGTTTCTACTGACCTAAAGAAGTACCCCCCACACGACAACAGGAGTGTCCCCCGCAAAAATGATTTTCGGGCGTGAAATAAGAACCTTATTAACATGATTAGAGAAAACCCAATACCAGAAGAAAATACCATTGACAAAAACATGGAAAAAGCTCAAAAGAACCAAATAAAGTCATATGGAGGTATAGAAAGAGAGTTCTCAAAAGGAGACGCAGTCATGGCACGTGATTATAAAAACCCCAATAGAAAATCATGGATAGAAGCAACAATACTGGAAAAAAGAGGAAAATCAGTTTTCATATGCAAGACCAAAGAAGGAAAAACTTGGAAAAGACACAAAAACCAGCTAGAGAAAAGAATAATCCCCGAAGAAAAACACCTAGTAAGAGAAGAAAAGGAAATAAAAGGAAACAACTATAGAGAGAGACAAAGCTCAGACAAAACAAAATACTTACCTACCAGAAATGAAGAGGAAAACCTAGAACAAGAACACTTAGAACAAGAAAACCTAGAACAAGAAAACCTAGAACAAGAAAACCTAGAACAGGAAAACCTAGAACCAAAAACACCTGAACCATCCACCAGCACCTGCCCTGCCAGTCCGCCCCTAATTGCTGCAGTAGCTCCCTCTATAACCATGAAATCCGTGAGTAATATTGTAAACAAAAAACTAACTAAAAATATAAGTTCTCAAAATTTAAATTTTGACAACGGTAATTCTGCCAATTTAAATTTTGACAACGAAAATTCTGCCAATTTAAATTTTGACAACGTACATGTTACTAATTTAAATTTTGACAAAGTTAAAAGTAACGTTAAAAATAAAGTAACGATTTTAAAAACAAATGAAACACATCCCAAACCTAGCAAGCGCAACTGCAAGCTACCAGTTAAATTTAAAGACTATTTAATGAATTTAGATTAAAATAAAATATCTTAAGTTATATTTTGAAATTGAATGTAATATATTTGTTCTTTTCATTATTTATACAGATAAATATGAATTATGTTAGGAAAATAAAACCAATGGGTTGTTGTAAAAATATTTTATTAAAAATTTACGGTATTAAATAAAAATACTAACTTAAAAACTAACTTAACTAAATATTTACAAAAATAAAATATTGCTACAACTACTTAAACATATAATGCAAAATTTAAATACGTAATTTGATTTGATGGAAACATGTTCTATATATACACTGAAAAAAAAAATGATCTTTTCTATACACTGAAAAAAAAATATTTTCATACACTGAAAAAAAATAATATTTTTTTGTATACACTGAAAAAAAAAGGGAGAAAGGAGTGAATAAATTTCAAAACAAAAAGATTAAATATAGTTAAGAACATGATCCCACCAAACCCCTTGTTTAAATACACATTTAAACAACATTTGCTATTAAAAAATTTATACATTATATAAACTTATAATAAGGAAGGGATAGTGTTGTGTATGCGCATGCGTACATATAAGCAAACGTAGCGTTAGCTACGCGAAACGAAAATGACTACGAACAGTCTACGATAGCCATTCATATTTGTATCATGTTAATAAATATATCTGTGATAATAAATAGTATTGGTAAGCACATATCTGTTGGTGTTCTTCATCCACAATAAGGCATTACCTCGTAAAGTGTTAATATACAGAAAACACTTAAGTATCTAATAATAAAATAAGAAAAAACTAAAAAAGAAAAAGATACAAATAATAATAAATTCCACGAGACAACGTAGCTACCTGGTAACTATTTCGTACCGAGAACGTTTCCTCAGAAGTCACAAATACGTAACAAGGGAGTAACGATTACTATTAAATAATTCCCCATTTCGGTAGTAATTACGTCGCTAGATCGTAATTTTAACGTTCCCGTAACACGTCGGCGTTACTTTATTTGGTCCGCTTGAAGTAATAGTTGGGTAACGGCTACAAAAAATGCTGCTTGGGTTGTAAATATGATGTATATATCTCCAGTTGGTAACGGTGTACAAAGCAACACACTCAATAAAGAAGCGAATAGGTATTTTTTTGTATTGTTGTCTAAGTAGCTGTATTGCCATACGAAGTAATTAACAAAAAAAATGACAAAAACAAAAAACAAAAATAAAATCAAGTAAGGAAGAAATCAGAGGGTTCTGAATCTTGGTTTTACTTTTCATGCGAAGAGAAACGCTAGGGCGATATGAGATTGTGCGTTGTTTGTAATCGATACATACACGAAGAGTGCGTGGGATTAAAAACGACAAATTTTTATTTAAGTGCCCAAATTGTACCTAAAAAGTAGTTGAAATTGTTATTTTTATTTTTGTAAGTTTGTTCTTTGATATTAGAAATCTCTGGCAATATATAGGACATAAGTTACTAATTTGTTAGTATGCAATCTTTTTTTAAAAAGCAATGATATTTATTTTTTTAAACTCTTGCAATTTGTTTATTTTTACTCATTAAAATAAGGATATGTTTATTGTTAATACAGTAACTTACAGGTGATAATATTTAAATTTGAATGCAGTAAAAAAAATGCCTTAACGTAACAATATTTGGCTTACTTATCTCATATTTTTTACTTGTTTTACTTTTTACTAGATTTAGTTGGCACAGCTACATAACGAAGTCATAAAGTAGGTAAAATTCAAAAATAGGTCTATCAATGTCCCCGTCAGGGTAGCGATTCTCATTTAGGTGATTAATGATATCATATCACTTCAGTTAAATTCACCGAAAATCAGTGAAAGCGGTATTCTGATACTTGCACATCACCGAGGACCAGACGTATGGTCATATCACTTCACTGCGACAGAAGCTCTCAGACTTTTATTAAGAATGGATTTAACCTCTTGTCTACCCGAGTATCAAATTTGTAACAAACCCAAATAAATAAGAAAATATATAAAATATTTAAAAAGTATCAGTTTTCGCCATTATATTATGTTTTTAAACTGATATGTTACAGGATTTTAAGGTACATCCAATTCCATCAATTATAATTTTTATGAAACATGCGTAAACAGTGCGACCGTAAAAGAAACTAAAACTTAAAAAAAATCTTTATTTTACGTCCTAAAATCAATAAAAATAAGATAAAAGCTATATATTTTATATTATTTCTTTTTTTTTTGTTATTATACTACTGTTTAAAAAGAAATACAATAAATTGCATTATTAGCTATGCCCTATTATTACAAATATGAGACATACCTTTTTTTGTACAAAATAAAAATTTAAACAAAATATACATTAGTATTGACTTAACTTCCTATTTTTAGCTTATTTTTACGAAAAAATATTTTTTATTATCAGAATTTAATAATTCAGTACACAAGAGGTTAAATGAAGTATTGGAGGCCATACTGGTCTTAGGAGATCTCCAAGACGCTGAAAACCATAACGACGAGCCTACACATAATTTTTAACAATGGACAAATCAATTTAATAGTCTTACTGAGGCAAAATTCATAAAAAAAATTGTAAACGTTCCTCGTTTTCGTTCCATTTAAATTTAAATGCATTTATAACAACTGTCAGGTTTGTGATTAGCGAAAACTCTTAGCAAAGAACTAAATTCGTGAAATTCGTGGATACCGAAATATTGAAGTGTGTAAAAAAAGCGTGATATGATAATATAATTTCTCCGGAAATTTATCACATCACATCTACAAAAATCGACCAAAAAATCAGAAGTAATAATTTTCATAAAAATGGAAAACTTGAAGAAAATGGTAGTAGAAACTCAAGGAGTAGGTCCAGAAAGAGGTCCAAGAGTAGAGATAGAAGTCGCAGCAGGAGTAGGAGTCGCAAGAGTACTAGGAAATCGAAATTCACGTTCGAGATGTGGTACGAATCATGATTATGGAAGATGTCCAGCATTTAGTCAAAAATGTCACAGATGTGGAAAAATTGGTCATTTTATGAAGAGATGTAGAGCCAAGATAAATGTAAAAAAGTCTAATTTTTGTAAAAATATTAAAGTTGATAAAATTTCTAATAAATGTTTGCAGAGGGTTGATAATTGTGTTTTTAATAAACCAAATTATAATTTTGATAGTTTATCTGATTCTTTTCTGTATGTAGGTTCAATCGATGGAGTCGAGACAAGGAATGTGGAGTCATGGGTTCAGACGATAGAAGTTGAAGATTGTAGCCTAGATTTTAAGCTCGATACAGGAAGTTGTGCGAACATAATTCCAGTCCAAACGTTAAAGGGTATGAATTTTGATTTTTCATTGATTCAAAATACTAATATTAAGTTACATTCGTATACTCAAAATCAATTACCGATCATTGGTCACTGCTATATCAAATAAATATAATAAAAACATTTCAGAGATATTTCAGTTTTATGTAGTTACAGTTCCCGGCGTAAAAAATGAGATATGAAAAATGGTAACGTTTGAATTAGGTATAAACATTTGTTAATCTAGAAGGTTTATGACAGTTAGTGTCTATAGTTAAAAGCAGAAATAAAATAAAATAAATTAAAATTATGCCTAGACAATTAAATGAGACCCAAAAAGAGCTATAATAGCCGCACATTTGAAAACTATTGATGAATTTGGAATTCACCGAAGCACCATAGGGAGAATAAAAAAGAAGTGGGAAACAGATCGAAAAACTGCAAGACAAAGGGGATCAGGAAGACCACGAAAAACAACAGAGGAGCAGGATGAATCATTCTTGGATGTTCTGAGAGATGATCCATTTAAAACTACCCCTCAAGCTATGGTAGAAGTCAATTTTATAGCTTCAGACCGAATAGCCCGCAGAAGAACTGAGAATTCTAAAATGAAATGTAGAACTGCTGCTAAAAAGCCATTGTTATCAGATGACCACAAGGGGTCTAGGTTAGTATTTGCCCTAAACCACACGGATGCAAATTTTTGGCAAAACGTGGTGTTTTCTGATGAAAAAACCTTTAAATCATGGTAAAATTAAGGTATATCGGCCACATGGTACGCGTTACAATGAGCGTTATACTCGAAAAGTTCGCGCTTCAAGATTTTCAGTTAATACCTGGGCTTGGATAAGCAATCAAGGTCCCGGTGTTCTGATTATTCTAGAAGAAAACCTTAATGGAGAATCTTACTGCAGAATTCTTGAAGAAGCAATACTACCATCAGTTAATCAAGTATTTCCCAATAACAACTTTATATTCCAACAAGATAACTGTTTAGTGCACATGTCAAACTCTGTGCAAAGATGCCTCAGACGCCATAATGTCCACGTATTACCATGGCCATCTCATAGCCCAGATCTTAATCCTATTGAGAATGTTTGGGCATATATGGTTAAGAAAATAAACACAGTTAATTTTAGGCCCCAAAATAGAGCTCAACTAATTGAAGCTATTCGTGAAGCTTGGAATAACTTAACAGTGCAGTATTGCCAAAACCTTGTTAATTCAATGCCAAGAAGAATAAATTTGGTAATAGAAAACAATGGAAATCCAACAAGATATTAATTATTATTATTTACATTGTTTTCTAGTACCAAATTTATTCTTCTTGACAAGTATTGTAACTTATTTGGGGCTCTCCATGCTTTTGTATTATGATTTTTATAGCTCAAAATATTATTTTATACCTATTTTAGTATTAGAATAAATGTTTTTGGGTTTTTGTTTTTAATAAAAAATGTATTTTCAGTTTCGTTATTGTTTTTAAGTATATATTAACTTTCAGTCTGGGTTAGTAGTAACAACTATTAGTTGTCAGTCAACCAATCAATTCTTTCATAAAAACTAATATTTAACCATAACCTATTTTTTTTAAATCCAATTTAATCCAGGAATTATTACTATTAAATGTCAGATCGCAATATGTCAATATCTCATTTTTTTATGCCGGGAACTGTAATAGTAACACATTTCCCTTGTTAGGACTTAAAACTTTTCTAGATTTAAATCTGTTAAAAAGAGTTGATTCATTTGGTAAAAATTCATCACAAAATTCAAATATTAATTTTAAAAACTTAATTAAAAAATATAATTCGATTTTTCAAGGTCTTGAGAAAGAATATCATATAGAACTTAATAAAAAAGTAAATCCTGTTATTCATCCTTGTAGAAAAATTCCTTTTGCTATTTTAGATAAATTTAAATATACTTTAAACGAACTTGAAAAACATAATATAATAGAAAAAGCTGATGATTGTAGTCCTGATTTTGTTAATCCTATTGTATTAGTCAGAAAACCTAACTCTAGCATTAGAATATGTCCAGATCCGATTTGTTTAAATCCAAATATAAAGCGTAGATATTTTAAAATTCCCACGTTAGATGAATTAACACATAAATTAGCAGGTTGTAAAGTTAGTACACTCGATATGAGAAATGTATTTTTGCAAATTAAGTTAGACAAACCTAGTTCAAAGTTATGCACTTTTGCAACACCTTTCGGAAGGTGTAGATTCAAACGTTTGGCTTTCGGTATATCCAGTATTTTAGGAGTATATGGTAGAAATTTTTGGTGATATTTCTGGTATTAGTATTTATATTGATGACATAATTATAGCTGCAAAAAGTATAGAAGAACATAACAGAATTCTGTATGAAGTTTTTAAAAGAGGTCCTGGAGTAGAGATAGAAGTCGCACCAGGAATTAGAATCGCAAAAATACTAGGAAATCGAAATTCACGTTCGAGATGTGGTACGAATCAGGATTATGGAAGATGTCCAGCATTTAGTCAAAAATGTCACAGATGTGGAAAAATTGGTCATTTTATGAAGAGATGTAGAGCCAAGGTAAATGAAAAAATGTCTAATTTTTGTAAAAATATTAAAGTTGATAAAATTTCTAATAAATGTTTGCAGAGTGTTAACAATTTTTTAGTCTGACAACACCATTAAATATTTTTGGAAAATTTTGTTGATTTTTTTCCAGTGTAATAGTATTTTTTAAATTTTAAAGATAAAATTTAACGATATTTAATTTTTTGCTGTTTTTTAGTATAGTAAAGATTCACCTTTTCCTTTAACAACCAACTCTGCTTTTAACTTAAAATTATTATATTAAAAATTAACTAAACTTACCATAAATTTTAAACTGCATGTTATTGTTGTAAGTTAAAATTTTATCGTTACAATGTGTTTAATGTTTTGTTTGTATTTAGTGTTCTAAAGACATGTTCCTTAATTATGTTCACAGGAGAACCAATATCAATAATAAAGGACAGTTCTTGTTCTTCAAGTTTTAATGTTACTGATGAAAGTTTTGTGTTATTATTGACAATTATGTTAAAGACTGACTACTCTGAAGAGGTTTCCGTTCTTTTTTATTAAAATTGATGTTATTTTTGTTTTTATAATGCGTTTTGTTACTTCTAAAATTGTTACTTCTAAAGTTATGTTTTTGTTGCTTAGTGCTATTTTGTTGTTTATTGTTAATTTTTTTGTTGGACAGACATACTTTTTACAACCATGCCAGACAACATTTTTAGCAATACAATTTTGTTTACCATTGTTGTGCTAAGCATTTCCACAGTTTTTACAATATTGTGTTTATTGATAAGGTTTACTTACATATTGTTCATGTAGTCAGGGCCTATTCTCTTTTACGGGGCCAATGACGCCGCAGTAGCAGTACCGTCACACTTTGCAGGTGGCGTTTACGTCGAGTTCAACGTGGGTTCTCCCGCTAAATTATCCGCCATTATTGTTTTGACGTCTATCGTAGTCGGTTGAGCTGTAAGTTTTTGTGTAAAAGTTTTATATAGTTTATATAGCAAGTCATCCTGGTTTATAGTTTTTGTTTATTTGAGATGGGATTTGTTTTTTTTTCTTTGCAATACTGAGACAGGACTCGTTTTTTATTGTGTCAGTGTGTGCCGAGTTAGGAGTCATTTATGTGCTGTGTTGGTTAAATTTTACTTGTAAGTACAATATTTATATTTTACTATAGATATAATCTCGGATAATTGTTAATAATAAGTGTAAAATTGTACGTTGATTACTTTAACGTACGTTTAAAACTTGTTAACACCTGTACCTTTAGTCACTTTACATAAAAGGTTAATTTAAAGTATTTGTACAATTTTTTACTTTCAATCAATTTTTGTTTTATAATTAAAAAGTTCTTTATTTTTAGATTATAATGGGTATTTGGAAAAAAAGTGTACTGTTAATGGTTGTGAGGACATGGATTTGACCCGGCATAGGTTTCCCAAAGCAAAGTTTTTGGAAAGATTTAACCAATGGGTTAGAGCAACTGGCAATTCAGAACTACTTACTCTAACTCCAGAGAAAGTTTATATAAATAAAAGGGTTTGTGACCGCCACTTCAGAGAACAAGACAAATGTGCTAATAGTCGCTTGAGTAGGGATGCAATTCCCTTGTTATTTTGCACTCCTTTAGATAACCAGGGTAAGTAAACTCAGCACAGAATGTATCAGAGTAGATGCTTATATATTTCTTGTTTTATGGTTGGCGGAAAATGTAAAGTTATTTTCATTATTTTGATATTAATAGTAGAGCAGTGATAGGCAGGTTTGTTGGGGTAGGTAGGTAGTTTACACACTACACTGTGAACCACTCACCTACCCTAACAAACCCACCTATCTAGTGCTCTAATTACAGTTCTTTCGGAAAAAAGTGGGACACTTAAAATTATCTCGTTTAATTTGTGACGGTTAAAACGTCACGGGTTATTTGTTTTTGGAAATATTGCCCTTTTTTGGAAATAATCTTTTTGACACTACGATAAACCATTTTGTCAATAAAGGCAAAAATTTAGCTATAAGATTAATTATATTAGTTACCTTTGGTTATAGTCTCAAGAGTTATTAACTCCTACATTAGTTATCTATTTCCAGATTGACTGATTCTATTATTATGTATTTCTACCGGATATATTCTGTGTTGACATTAAATTGTTGGTTAGGAATACCGAACAGATTGAAAATTCCATATTTTTTGTTCACCACTAGTTTTACAATTAAATAATAATATTTCCATAGGTTGTGTACTGATACAACTTATAAATAATCCATAAGTAACAATCATTAATTTTGACAATAAAATATCGGTTCATTAGTGAGGTGTTCGGGTGGTAAGCATTAACAATAGTAGATAAACTTCATGTATATATATATATATATATTTAATTTATTACAAGTGAACGATCATGACTTAAGTATAAGTCGAATTTTACATAGAGAGCACAAGTACAGGTTACGCTAGCTAAACGTTAACTGGTGCGCGGTGGCGTTGTAGCCAACCACTCAAGTCTCATGCTACGCGCATGACACCCCCATGCTAAGCCTTTTTGTATGCATTTAATTTGTTTAAATTAATATGTATTTATTATTAATAAAAATACTTTATTATGCAATTCATTTTACTTTAACAATATTTTTTTATTTTAAAACTATTTTTATTAATCAATAATTTATTCAAATTACTTTATTCCACAATTAAGCATAATAACTTATTTTTATTATTGTAAATGCATGACAGACTTTGCATGAGTATATTTACCATAAATTATAATATTTTATTTATTTATTTACAATTGTATTGTTTATTTAGGTATTCAATAACTAATATAATTTTATTTCCTGTTATCTCATACAACTATAAATAAAGACTTTTATTACAATTTTTGTTTTATTTAATGTGTATTAAATATAATAGTGTACATTACAAAAGATCAAATAATATGCTTGAAAAAAACTGATAAAATATATTTTACTTTGAATCAATATAATCTATATCCAAACAGTAATCTTTAAATCTCCTTGGTAATGCACTATTTCTCTTAGGTCTTAAACTATTTGATAAAATGACTTTTTTAGAACCTTCTGGCTCAATGCCTTCTTCCCCAGCGGAAGTTTTTGACATTTTATGTTCTGACATATTTTTGACAGAAATAACATTTTTATTTTTGACATTAAAATTTGTATTTTTATTTATTTTTGAATTAGAATTCGTGACAATATCATTACATTTCGCATTGACATTTTCTCGGTTATTTGTCTTGTCATTTTCCGAAGAAATATCAATATTTTCAACGTTTACGTCATTATCACAAATTTCTTTACATTTTTTATTCAAATTTCTAGAATTCTCTTTATTTTTCAGAATATTTTCAGAAATGTCATTATTTTCTACATTTTTATTTGAAAAATTGTCATTATTTATACTATTATTACTAACATTTATATTATTTTCGTCATTATTGTCATTTTCATTACATATATTCACATTATCACTAACATTTATAACATTTTGGTCAGTATTATCTATTATATTATTTGAATTTTTACTACTATTCTTCGTAAAATTTGAAGAAATAAAATGATTATTGTCAATAATTTTAGAAAATTGGTCTATTTTTGGAAATTTATAAACAGAATTATTAAAATTACCTGGTTTTGAATTTGATCTCACCAAAACATCATTGCCACTCGTGTCCTGCACCCTTTCCAGCCTACCAAAAATCTGGTTTTGATGCCTTCTCACAAAATACCCATCCTGTGTTTTACATTTATACATCATGCTTCCTATATTTTCTACAACTTCCCCCGGAATCCATTTATGCGTATGCCTGGCAGTAAAATCTTTTATCATTATTTTCTGTCCAATTTTAAACTTACTTATATTGTTGCTATTTTCATTTTTCGCTGTTTCTTCTTTAATTTGTGTCAAAATTGTTCTCATTTTTCTTCCATACATTAACATTTCTGGACTTTCATTCGTAGTGCAATGCGGGATAGTTCTGCTTGAAAATAATACTCTGGAAAGTAGTATATTTAAATCTTCATTTTCGTATCTAGGATCTTCACATATTTTCTTCAATTTATCTTTAAAGTTCTTCACAGAATTTTCAGCTGATCCATTGCTCTGTGGATGATATGGAGGGCTAAAAATATGCTTAATTCCATTACTTTTCATAAATTTTGAAAATTGTTCATTGTCATAAGATCTAGAGTTGTCAGACACTAAATTCATAGGCAAGCCTATACGACTAAACACATTATACAATTTTTCTATTGTTTCTTGAGCTGAAGTACTTTTTACATGGAAACATTCTATCCATTTTGAATATGTGTCCACTAAAATAAGAAAATATTTTCCTCTATATGGACCAATATGATCTATATGTACACGCTCAAATACTTTGTCAGTTTTTGGCCATGGTTGTGCTTTTTTAGGTGGATTGTCGCTATTTTGCAAACAAATCATGCATGACTTTGATACATCTTCAATTTGTCTATCAATGCTGGGCCACCACATGAGAGTTCTACTTAACTTCTTCATTTTAACCATACCATAATGACTATTATGCAATTCTTCTAGTAATTTTCTTCTTAATTTTTGTGGTATCACTAATCTTTGTCCATAAATCACTATATTCTTCTCAATTCTTAATTCATGTCTTCTATCATAGTAACTTTTGTATTCTTGTTCTAATTCTTTCTTCCTGGGCCAGTTTTCATTTCTTATCCATGTCATAACTTTCTTCATTTCTTCATCTTTGGTCATTTTTCTTATTTTGTCGTTGTTGATGGGCCAATTTGGACATATGTCCGTAAAGTTTACGTACATTTCTTCATCATCAATATTTTCCGTTTCTTCATTTTTCTTCTTTATTTCTTTAGTCGCTCTTGACAAATAATCTGGAAAAATATTATCTTGTCCTTTTAAATATTCCATTTTAAAATCAAACGAAGCTAAATAGACTGCCCATCTTATTAACCGATTTGCATGAGTCACTGGAATTCCTGAATTTTTTCCAAATAGTGCCAACAATGGTAAATGATCGCTTCGTAAAATAAAGGAATTTCCAATTAACATATTTGAAAATTTTCTCACAGAAAAATAAATTGCTAATGCTTCTTTATGAATGGTGGAATATTTAGTTTCAGCGATTGACAACGTGCGACTGACACAAGCAATCAACTTTTCTTCCCCATTTGGCATTTGATGCCATAAGCAACCTGCTACGGCAAAATTACTAGCATCTGTAGTAAGAATTATCTTAAGCTCAGAATTGAAGTGCGCTAAGCAAACATCTTTAGCAATCATATTTTTAATCTTTATAAATGACTCATTACATTCTTTTGACCAAATAAAGTTATCAGATTTTTTTAATAAGTTATAAATAGGTTTCATTATTTCTGCGAGGTTAGGTAAAAAACGTGCATAAAAATTTACCATGCCAACAAACATTCTTACCTCCTTTATATTTTCTGGTGCTTTTACTTTTCTTATCGCTTCTACTTTATCTTCAACTTTTTCCAAACCTTTTTTACTTATTTTGTGACCCAAAAATTCTACACTTTTCATCATGAATTTTGACTTCTTTTTATTTACAGTTAAATTAGCATCTTGTAAAATTTGCAATACTTTTCTTAAATTTTGCATGTGTTCCTCTCTATTTCTTCCTGAAATAATTATATCATCTAAAAAATGCGTTACAAAGTCTATGCCTCCAAGCAATTTCTCTAAAATACGCTGTACAAGACTTGTAGCACTTTTAACTACAAACATTAAGCGATTAATTTGATACAAACCCTTATGAGAATTCCAGACTAAGATTTTTTTAGATTCCTCATCTAACTCAAACTGCATAAAAGCTTTTTTTAAATCTATAACAGTGAATTTTTCACCTCCGCTCAAATTTGCCAAAATATCTTCAATCAGGGGTAAAGGATGAACAACTGACTTTAGACATTTATTGACAGAGACAGAATAGTCGCCACATATTCGTAATGTTTGATCCTTTTTAGTTACGTAAACAAGAGGACTCGCGATTTCAGAATAATCAATTTTTGTTATAATACCTTGTTTTTCAAACTCCTCCAGGTCTTTTTCGATCAGCTTCTTGTAGGCAAGGGGCACGGCACGAGCAGGACAATATTTCGGCTGTTGACCCTCTTCAAGCTCCAAAGTAATCTTGGAATATCTAAAACAACCCAATTTTTCATCAAAAACTGAATCAAACTCATTTAATTAAGATTCTAACTCGTTATTTTTATTAATATTATTAATCATAGCTAATTTTATGTTAAAATTACGCAGAAAATCTCTACCCAAAATATTTATTGAAGCTTCTTTAAAAATATACAATTTTTGA
Organism: Brachypterus glaber; assembly: GCA_958510825.1. Taxonomy (NCBI): domain Eukaryota; kingdom Metazoa; phylum Arthropoda; class Insecta; order Coleoptera; family Kateretidae; genus Brachypterus; species Brachypterus glaber. Next base: position 74,043 of record CAUEHQ010000452.1, read on the forward strand.
ATTCTACTAACTTTATTATTATTTATTTTTATCAAAACAAAACCAATTGCTTTGAATTTCGAGTTATTATAACCTTTAAATTCCAAATTATCATGATTTATTCTATAATTGCTTAAATACGTACAATATGTATTTAAATTTACTGTTGAAATAAAAGAACCTGAATCACACAAAAATTCTATTAAATGTTTGTTTATTTTTACATTAATACTGAAATCACCTTGAATAACTCCTTTATTGTTATTAATATTAAAGAAATTTACCTTATCTATACTGTTTTTACTGTTTTCTAACACATTTTCTTGATTTTCAACTGCTTCCACATTGTTTATATTTTTACACAATTTTTCGATGTGATTTTCACTACAGCGCCTGCATTTCCAGTAATAAACTCTGCATTTATACTTTTTATCATGTTTTCCACACACTTTACATAGATTTCCAGCATAATTTTCCGATTTTCCATTCATTTTTTGGTTAACTGCGACTTTTCTCCGATGATCATTGTTTTCTGTCAACTGACGCTTCTTATGATTGGTTGAAAAATTGACGGTTTGATCGCCACGCCCACCATGATTCTGACGCGCGAAATTTGAATTTCTGGATAATGCAAATACATTTAATTTGCGTTCATTATCCAAATTTTCTTTTGCTTTGGCTATTTCCAAAATATTTTCCAACTCCGTGTCAATTTTTAATTCACATAACCTATCAAATACACCCAAGTCGCGTAATCCTGATACAAATTTGTCCTTTAAAATGCTTTGCAAATTGTTCCCAAAGTCACATTGACTTGCATACAATTTTATTCTCGCGTACCAGTTTGAAATACTTTCATTATCATTTTGACTCAACCCATAAAATTTCTTTCTCTCACGCCAAATACAATTGTTTATGGAAAACTGCTTCTTTAAAATATCAATCAGCTCTTTATACGTTTTTTTATCGGGAAGGTCGGGGAATGTTAAAGAACGTAATAATTTATATGTCGAAACATTCAGTGAGCTTAATATTATCGCGTTTTTCATTTTATCATCAGAAATATTATTTGATACAAAAAATTGCTCCAGCTGTTCTACGTAGATATTAATGTCATCGTCCTGTGTGAATTCTCGGAATCTCGCAGCGGAGGCCATTTTTAATTTTTATATAAAAAATTTTTCACTTACTTCTTAAATCTTAATCCTTTTATTTGCTCGTCGCCATTAATGAGGTGTTCGGGTGGTAAGCATTAACAATAGTAGATAAACTTCATGTATATATATATATATATATTTAACTTATTACAAGTGAACGATCATGACTTAAGTATAAGTCGAATTTTACATAGAGAGCACAAGTACAGGTTACGCTAGCTAAACGTTAACTGGTGCGCGGTGGCGTTGTAGCCAACCACTCAAGTCTCATGCTACGCGCATGACAATTAGAACTATTTGGACAATACGCCACAATAGTTCTGTCAAGTTTTAAAATTAAATTTTAACCAATTAAATAATTATCATTTTGATTTTACACTTATAAACAATAGTAATCTATGATCTATATTTTAAATAAAACATTGGTGAACAATTATATTATTATTATTTATATTCAATAGGTACAAAATAAAAAAAAAATTAAAAAGTAAAATAAACTATAAAAAGAAAAGTTCTTCCAAGTCTAAAGTAGATGGCAGTGTCCCCATAATACTAGCCGCGTTTCCAGTTTGAATTGCCAAACTGATTTTTTCTACTAAAAATTTTCTTGAACGTCTTTCAAATGTAGAAATAGCGAGCTTTTTTCCCAAAGTACTGATGAACTTTTCAGCCTCATCAGACCATGGTCCCAGGGTCTCGACAGAGAAAGGTACAAAAATATATCCATCATCAATAAGGTGTCGATATTTTCGTATTTTTTTCGTAGCTGCATTATTTGCCACAATTTTGGACTGTTTTGAAGACGAGTGGAGATACGACGAAGCAAGTGTATCAGAGCACGTGGCATCCCAAACTAGATGAGCTCCACGTGTCCAAGGTACCAGAGTCAAGCCATCCGCTCTTTTTCCGTCATCTCTGAATAAACCAACAGATTCAAGAGTTGAAGGGATATTTGCACTGGATAAAGCTTGATGTATAATTAGATTTAATGCCTTATGACGAGAATGACGACCAGCACTTTTTTGGCAAGACAGACCATGAATTCCATTTCTATCTACTTGATCACCACAAATACACAAATGGGGTTCACACAAATTTAAACCAAGTCTCAAACCAACAGCAATACGAAACACGTTATTGTTCAGTAAGGTTCCCAAGTTTTTACAAGGTAGCGCATTTAACCAAGCTCCAGAGAAAGAAGACTTGCCAGCCAAAAATCTTGCTTTATCAACATCTGAACTTAATGGAAGGTTTTTAGAAATTCTATCTATGTTGATGAGGTCCCAATTTTTTTGAAGGCAAGGATCATCGGGAACTTTATTTGAATTAAGGTTAAAACATTTAATTTCATTGATTTACAAAGTCTAATGCAGTAGATCTAAAGACTCGGTCATGCGCAATGAGCCTTTACTGAAACAAGGGCGTGGTGCGTCACCAACCTTCCTTTCTGATATTTCTGCCATTGTGTTTCATTTTGAGAAAACGATCGAATTGATTTCGGTAAGTTAATCAAATTATTATAAATTAGTGTGTATACTTATTTAGTTTTTCTTTTATTTAAAGGTCGTTTTTCTACCGGACTAGTTTTTCTACCGGACTAGTTTTCCTACCGGTTTAGTTTTCTGTCTTATGATGGTCTATTAATCTTTTGTGCAAGCATGGTTTTTTTGACATGAGTTTACGCACGTGTGATAATTGACCCACGTTTTATATCCATTATACTACGGTTGATTATGGGCGTTTACTACTAGTTTTCTACGAGTGTATTGCTCCAATTTTAAACTATGGTCTACGCCAGGGGGTATCATCTGGTATTACAGACCTAGCAACAAGGAATTAATAGTTTCGCATACCATTCTTAGATGGCGCTGGGTGTTTAATTCGTGATGTTCGAGATATAAAAAAACAAGGTTGGCTCGCACCCCTCAATCCCCTCGTTGAATTTAACTATTTATATGTTTTTATTTTTATTGTTATTATTTATTACATTTTTATCGTCTTTAAACATGTAGTTTATTATAATATAATGTTTTTTCTGTTAAAAAATAAAGTTTACGTATGTTGAGCTAACCTCTTCTACTCGCCAACCTTGGACCGTCACGAGACAAGCGCCTAATTTCAGCTCTCCGTGCCGGAGCTTGTTTTGGTTTTTTGTTCTTTGGTGTTCTTTTTTCTAATGAGGGGACCTTGGTTTACGTTAACGTTAGTTTTAGCGTCTATTTGGTGTTTTTTTTGTAAAAAAATGTTTTTTAATAATATATCGATAAACGGTCGGCGCATGCGCAGTTTATCAAAACGCGGCATAAAGAGCTGCACTTAAGCGCTGCTCTCACGTTTTTTCTGTGGTTTGACATAACCTATAAATACTGTTGCTTTTGGCGCCTATTCTTTAACATGTGAATAAAAGTAAGTAAAATAAAAAAGCTAGCAATAATTATAAATATAAAGCAAAATAACAATTATGTTTAACTAATTACAGTACTATGGAATGAATAAACGAATGTTTGATTGGATTGATAGCTGATAAGACCAAAAAGTTAGAAGAAACAAGGGTCATAGATTTTTCTATTAAAAGTAAGTACACCTGAATTTGTTTAAATACATTAATAAATATCGCTTAATATTGTTTTATTATTTACTACTAGAATGCCCTTGACAATTTTAATTTATGTCATGAAATTTGTTCTTTATTGGAAGGTCACAATTTAGTATTTGTTTTTTGTTAGTACGAGTATTTTTAAATAAAATCATTACTATATATGCCAAACAGGCCCTATTTGGTTTCAACATGAACATTGACATAAAAAATATTTCTCCCGCCAGCCTCTAGCAAGTGTATAAGAGAATTGACATACAATACCAAAATGCCCCACTTTTATTTAGTTTTTAGTTTTGTTTGTTCAGTACGGGGTTCATAGCCCCCAACACCTGGTCTCTATTGACCTTTTTTAACCACACAGACCTCCTTATATCATCCCTGTTGTTTTTGTCAACAGCAGTATTTTTTATTATTTTAGGCCCCGCTAAGCCCCCCTAGATATGCGCATAATTTCTTTAAAAAAAATTATTCTCACCCTGAAATAATAACTATTTGTTAGTAACAAAGTCATGCATGTCCAATTATTTAAACACCTCTTGTTTTTTTAGGAAAAGTTGGAGATAAGACAAGATGGATAAAGGAAGATACAATTCAACTTAATGGGATCCCAGGACAGCCCCCCCGGCCTTGGTTTGAGCCCACCTGGTATTTTTTGGGGCCCCAATTTTCTTTTGCAGGGGCGCCAAGTTTGGTAAAAACCGTCAAGGACAAAGCCTTTTTCCTTGAAGGTAATTTTTGGGGCGCCATTTTTTTTGCAGGGGGCGCCAAGTTCGGTAGATACCGTCAGGGGTAAAATTTTTTTCGCAAAGGTAATTTTTGGGGCAGCATTTTTTTTGCAGGGGCTCCAAGTTTGGCAGAAACCGCTAGGGACAAAGCTTTTTAATTTTTGGGGCGACAATTTTTTTTCGCTGATCTGGTATTTTTTTGGAGCGCCAATTTTGTTTTACAGGGGCGCCAAGTTACGGACCTGTCCCAGGATATCAGCTGAATTATTTTCATAATATTTTTTACTACTAAGAACTACTTCTTTAGGGGCTATTCAACAATTAGGTCACCATGGGGTCAGATGTCAAGTTACAAAACAAAAAGTGGGGTGGGGGGGTTTGATGTATTAGTAGCGATATTTTTTCGGGGGGTAGAAGCCAAATTGACACGGGGTCAAAAGTTGTCTAAATTGTGGGGACGTAATTTTTGAATAGCCCCTAAAAATGTTAGAGTAAACATTATGTTTAATTATTAAGTACCTATTTGATAATAGGCGCGTAGATGGGATTTTTTCTTGGGGGGGGGTAGTCAGCCTCCAGTGTCGGACTGGGAAGCCCAAGGCTAGTGATATTTCTAGCCTATGGGGCCCAGCTATTAAAAATGTAATTTTTTTTCCTTTCTAAAATAAAATTTTTCATTCAAAATTTGACGCCCCTACCAAAACAAAAAAAAACACCCTCAGAAAAAAGCTTTGTCCCTGAGCGTTTCTACAAAATTTGACGCCCCTACCAAAACAAAAAAAGCACTCTCCGAAAAAAAATCTTTGTCCCTGAGCGTTTCTACAAAATTTGACGCCCACCTTTGGAAACGTGCAAGTATTACGTAACGCAAATTTTAATCATTTTGGACCCCCCCCCCCCCGTAACGCTATTTTCCTATACCATTAAAATGGGCGTAACACTTCAAAATGACCCCACCCCCCATAGGAGCGTTACGTAATACTTGAACGTTCCCTTAGCGCCCCTACCAAAACAAAACAAAAACACCCTCCAAAAAAAAAGCGTTTCTACAAAAGTTGGCGCCCCTACCAAAACAAAAACAACACCCCTCGACCTCCGAAAAAAAAGGCTTTGTCCCTGGGCGTTTCTACAAAATTTGGCGACCCAAGCAAAAAACACCCATTATTTTAATTTTTCAATTTTTTATTTAAAATAACAAAAAAATATATAACAAAGACTCTTGGGGGGTAAATACCCCCTCTAACCCCCCCATATCTACGCACCTGTTTGATAAAATATTTTTCTTTATACTTATATATTTTTTTTTAGGTATTTACATAGAGTTTGTATTATAGTTATATTACAATTTTGTTAAAAAAAAATACCTTATTAATTTCTTGTTTTTTTTTATTACCCACACAACCATTATATTGATTTAGGCGTTCGGCAATTTTGTCGAATGCCTAAATCAAAGTAATGGTCCCAAAAAAAAATAAAAATATTATTTTTAATTTGAATAAGCCGCCATTATGTGCCAGCTGATGTTTAGTTTTCGCATATCATTCATAGGGCGGCGACACATACCATTCGTGGTATTATGTGTTGCCTAACTTTAACATGGGGCTTGGGCTTCTGGTGGGTGTTCTGTGGTCTACGCTTTAGGCTTTTTTAAGCTGACGATAAGGGAACCCAAGATGGCCGCCATGATGGATAAACGGTGAATTTTAGTATTTCAATTTCAATATTTTAAATTTAATATTTCCCTCCTGGTGCTGATTACGTATCAAATTTCGAGTTTTTTGGAACCAACTTTATCTTCTGGACCTCCGGACACATTCCTGGCAGGAGTATATGGAACATGTGGTTGAACATTTCTCCGGATAGCAAAAAGTTTGGATCCAAGATAAGTACCTTTTATTGTATTTCCTTATGAAGGAAAATGTACGTACCGATTTTTGAAATGTATAACCAAATTTATTAATTATATTTCAACCGTTTTGTATTCACAAAAGGTATTCTGTCATATTTTAACCTTTTGTATTCACAAAAGGTATTCTGTCATATTTTAACCTTTTGTATTCACAAAAGGTATTCTGTCATATTTATATTTTTATTAATTTCATTAAATTTATTAATCACATTTTACCTGTTTAAATGCTTGAACCTCAAACATTTTTATTTTTC